>CM067357.1:51725381-51762881 GCA_034190875.2 Urechis unicinctus
TATATATATATATATGTATATATATACAGATATGTATATATATATATATATGCATATATTTACATATAAATATATATTAATATATATATATTTATATTTGTGTATATATATATAGAGATATATATATATATATAGAGATATAAATATAATATATATATATATATATATATATATATATATATATAAATATATATATATATATATATATATATATATATATATTTCTAAATATATATATAAGTATATTGGTAAAAAACCAATTGGAGGGGAGGCAACCATTACATATATTTAAATATATATATACACATATATATGTATAAAGATATGTATAAAAATTTATATTTAAATATACATATATACATATATATATAAATATTTATATATATAAACATATATATATGTAACAATATGCATATATATACAAATATATGCATGTATATATCTATATATAAAAATATAATATACATATATACATATATATATCAATATATATATTTATACATATATGTATATATATATAAATATATGCATGTATATATATAGACCTATATATATGTACATAAAAATATATATATATATATATATATATATATATGAATATATATATAAATATATGCATGTATATATATAGACGTATATATATTTACATATAAATATATATATATATATTTATATATTTATGTTTATATATATATATATATATATATATATATATATGAATATAAATATTTATATATACATATATATATACATTTATATGTATATATATATATTTATATGTTTATTTATAAATATATGTGTATGAATAAATATATATACATTTGTATATTTATATATATATATTTATGTATATATATAAATACATATGAATAACTATATATATATATAAATACATAAATATTTATATATATGCATATATATATATATATATATATATATATATATATATATATATATATATATATATACATATATATAAAGCAAGAGAGAAATTAATAAAATTATATATATATATATTATATATCCATATAAATATATATATATAAATAAATTTAGATAAATATTAATAGATATACATATATCTATATATATATATATATATATATTTTTAAATGTATGTATATATATAAATATATTTGTAAAATATATATGTATATGTATTTATTTATTTATATATATATGTATATGTATATATAAATATATATATGTTTATTTATATATATATCTACACATATATATATATATATATATATATATATATATATATATACACACATATATATAAAGATATGTATATATATTATATCTATATATAAAATATATGTATATACATATATATATAAATATATATATATATACACGTATATATATACCTATATGCATATATATATATAATATATGCATGTATATATCTATATATAAAAATATAAATATACATATAAACATATATATATCATATCAATATATATATATATATATACATAGAAGCATATATATATAAAATATATGCATTTATATATATGGACGTATATATATGTACATATAAATAGATATATATATATATATGTATATATATAGAGATAGAGAGAGATATATTTTTTTATGAGATAGAGAGATATAGATAAATAGATATAGAGATATATATATATTTATATATACATATATAGATATATACATAGATATATATATATATATATATATCTATATAGATATATAGAGGGGAGATATATATTTATTATATAGATATATATAATAAATAAAATATATATACATTTATATTTTCATATATATTTATAGAGGGATCTATATAAATACATATAAATAACTATATATATATATATATATATAAATATTTATATATATGCATATATAAATATATATATATATTTTTATATATATATATATATATATATATATATATATAATATAATCTATATATATTTTTGTTGATAAATATATGTAGATATAAATATATATATATATATATATAAAAATGAATATATATATTTATATATACATATATATATATATACATTATATATATATATGTATATTTTATATGTATATTTAAAAAATATATATGCGTAAAAATATATATATACATTTGTTTTTTAGATATATATATATATTTATATGTGCATATAAAAATACATATGAATAACTATATATATATATATATATAAATTAATATATCTAAATAATATATATATATATATATGTATATATATATATATTATATGTAAATATATATATATCTTTATATATTCTATGTGTGTATATATATATGTATAGATATATATATATAAATAAACATATATATATATATATATATATGCATATATACATATTTATAAATAAATATATACATATACATATATATATTATAAAATATATATATATACACATGTAAATATATATATATATATATATATATATAGATATATGTTAATCTATATATGTATATATTAATATTTATCTAAATTATATTTATATATTTATATTTATTTAGATATATAAATAAATATATATATAAATATATGCATTTATATATATATATATATTTATATATATAAATAAATATATATATATATACATAAATATGTATAAATATTAATAGATATACATAAATCGATAAATATATATATATATATTTTTATATATATAAAATATATAGATATATATATATATATATATATATATATATATATGTATATGTTTATATATATATATATATATATATATATATATATATATATATATATATATATCGATATAAGAAGCTAAAATTACATTGTTGTACTTTTACAAAATTTTTGGTAACTTATGACCCTCTTTAGATAATAATTGCTTAAGACATGGATAGGTTCCTTAAACGTAGCAGTTTCATTCTCTTGTAAGATGAATTCGCCCTGATTACATTGTGAGTTCTCTCGTTAGGTAGTCACATATTTTTGAAACGAGCTTGTTTGTCAGCATTTACTCGTGATTAACGATGTTTTATTGTAGTCATTCCCCAGCCATATGCATATATGGGTTGCAACGATGGCATTTATACATAGGATTTATCTCATTGCTGAGACACCGCATCGACAGCAATCAATATTACCCTTGCATTGTGAAGCCATAAATAAGTTGACATTTGCTTGATGAGGGATTGGGTTCTATGATGAATCCATTGTGCTCACCTCTCAAGGCGTGTTTATTTCCTGCCAAGGTTGAGTTGCCTTAATTAAGGCTTCAAATCAGCTGTGTTTGCCCCATAAGGTAAAAAACTGCTTCATCCAACTTTTAAAATGGAGATGGTGAAGAATTATTTATACGTACTGTCAATTTGATATCGTATATTGAACGTAACTCATAATAAGGTGAGCAAAAATTAGCAAGTTCAGTTGAGGTCTGGCACTGGCTTTATGTAAATGAATGAGTAGGCAAGAGGATTTATGGTAATAACATATTTGTATAATATTCAGTGATATAATAATGCGTACAAACTCAGTTATTGTTAGCAATATAGGAGATCAGTTCGGAAAGGGAAAAACATCGCACATCGAGTATTGATTGAATTGGCTTGTGCAGTATTTGGGTAATCAGGCGGTGAGTATTATTTATTGGTATGCTGTAAACATTACTTTGACGGCTTCCAGGGCCACTTCGTTAGCGTTGTCATGGCAAAGGCATTATTGAGCAGCACCAAACTTTTCCACAACACGAGGGTACAAACACCATGAAGATACTGTACTATAGTTAGTAACTGGTCCTCCACAAAACCCATCCTACAAAGAAACACAAACAATGTTGACATTGAATTGGATTTTAAAAAAAAGGGACACAGACATCACTTGACCTGAACATTCCTGACTAATAACATGAACACTAGTCTTAACAAATAATCCGATATGGAGTGGTGTCAATAGTTTCAGTCTCACACCATTTAGAACTCTAGACATAACACCGCAACATACGTGATACCTGACTCTTTATGATGCCATGAATGACAACGTAGGCACACCTCTTACCCAGACTTAAGCACAATATCTCATTTAAATACCTGAAACTGTGAGTGGACCCCACTCACCAACCCCTCCGATAGATGGGCAATAATGACGACCACAAGCCTCATGGTGCCTCATTCCCCAACTTGATAATGGAGAAACAAATCGCCAGAGAAACTACCAAACAAAGAGCCAGCCAGCTGACTCGCTTACATAAAAACGTATCCTAAGACACCTGTTTTATCGAATATGGTGATCTCCTGCGGAACAGCTACTCCGTTAAAGTGTGAAATCATAATGTTATCAATAACTTGTGTGCGAGTGTTTTTGTGCGGCACACAGTTGGAAGATTGGGTACATACGGCTACTTTCATATGCTTTTGAGCTATGTTTTGCTTATATAGTGCGGCTCATTAAAACCAGCTTGTTAAAAACGAATATAAAGGTGTATATAGTAACTGTAACTGTATATAGTGGGTCAACCGTGTGCCGGAGCAAGTATTTCTAAAGCCTAAGTTATAGAATACGACATCACTTGTGTCAATGAAACTCATCATAGAATCTAGATGCAGTCCCCACGTGACCACTGAGAACCTTTAACCTAACATTAATAGCTCACCTCAATAACACGTCCAAGCACCTAACCATCAATAAAGGCTCCGTTTGCCAATTACTCGACCAGTACCAGGGTGCTTATCGCCATTCCGATAATTGATCTCAGAACAAAGAATGTTTGCACCCAGACAGCCTTGTGTTGTTATTGGGTAACAGATAAATTGTTTCTCGGATACGATTGACTTGAGAGAACGCAGCTGCGCTCGGCCTAAATATGCGGCCTTCATTCTTCTTCGTCTTTCTTCGTGCAGATGTTAGCTCATTCTTTTTTTCGCTTTCTGATTCAATCTGAATTTGGGGGGTTTGGTGCGACGTTGTGCTTTCTGTGGGCTTGGAGGTGTAATATAAGGGAATGGCTCGTGGTGATTGCAGGTGTTGCTAGATGCGATTGGATGGTGCTGGATGATACATATAGAAGTGGTATATGGGTGCATTGGGATGATGTGTGAAGATAAATATTATAATATGTGTCACCATCCGTTAGTTTTGTCCTACTCATAGCCACCGAATGAGTTTTAAAATACTGTCCTCCTTCAAGGTCATGGGCCTTTTAGATCATTAGTGCCTATCTCACGAAAAATCATGTCTTTCTTTAGCCAGATTACGGAAATATAACCCATAAGTACCTATTCTGTATATGTATCAGTCGTCAAAGTGCGCGCTTTCGGATCAAAATTCGACTTTAAAGATGAGTCAGGTGTATCGAGACGACGTCAGCTCCGGCATTGTTTTCGTTGCGAGGCGCGATCTGCGCTACGATTAGCGCAAAAGGGCTGCTGGTAATTTCGCTATTTCATCACATCAGGAGAGGGACGAAGAGGCATGGGATGGCACAGATCATTAACAGACCATCGTTGCTTCGGCAGAGCAAATTTCGCCTGCATATTCTAAACAGAAATGGGCGATTCAGACGTCTCCGATGAAGAGAAAAAAGACACCGGCGATGTCACTGCTGCGCCTGGGACAACTCCCTGGGTCTCTGAGAACGGGCTTACTTTACTGACGTCACACGCCTGGGCCTGACCTAGATAATGGCTGCTGCAGCGTTTTGTCGGGCGCGCTAATTTTGGCCTTAACTGATCAGATGCGACGGTTATTGGACCGGTTTGAGTTTATTGATCACATTATGAAGTGATTTCAGTCAAGTACCTATAACCGTGCGATTGGCACTTTAAGCTAATAAGGGAACGAAATGTGATTGATTAAATCTTAATGATGCAAGCTTAAAGGTGATCAATACATGCCTGGATACAACGCACATCACGTTGAATGAAATTTTGAATTTGAAAGCTGACGCTGTGTTCAGTAGAGGACGCGGAATTAGCTGTCACGTGACAGATATATCATCTAACTTAAGGTCAGCATAAATAATGATTTTTTGGCCTTACCTATGGAAAAGTGGTTTGATATCAGAGCAATCGTACATTTCTAGGCCATTCAATGATAGTACTTTTGACACTATTCGTCGAATATCATTTCGTGTGCAATGAAATTTTAATGGATAAATTGCCGATGAAAATAGGTTAAATTCATTACATTAGAAACTCCTCTGTCAATTAGTGGTTTCAGAATATTCTATAGCTCCATGCTCTCCTATTTGGAGTGGCGTGTTCCTTGGCCCGATAGATTCACACATCTTAGATGAGAGTAGACTGTTGGGATATCCATAAGGACGATAATTACAACAATAATCGTGAGAACTGCGATGTATGTTGTGCCAATTCCCTGAGCGGAGGGTCTTTGATCTGAGTCAGTGAAAACTTGCGTAGGTATGAGGTCTTCCCGCGTGACTGTTGTGACTGAAACAGGATACAAACGGGATAAGGATGCCCAGAAAATTGCCGAAATGCTCTTGTCTCATCCAAAATAGAGAAAGAAGCTCTGTCGCTTCTTCGACACTTTCCATGGGAACTACACGCTCCAAAATGTTCTTATCCAAACAAAATGTAGGCCTCACGATTCTAGGTAGCTTTAAACACAATGCGCGAATTGTGACGTTTACAAATATACGGGTTGATGAAATGCAAGGACAGCGTCTTGGCACAGTCGGTGCAAACCCATTGCACACACTGAATTATGTAAATTCTACAACTACGCTATATTCAGGCTTTGAATATCAACTCATCCGCATGGGATAATGAAATGATAGAAAATCGTTAGCTCTCTTACTGACGTGTCCACAATAATTCTGACTGAAATTGTGATTCATATCTCAAAATCAAAATGAATCTTCACATTTTATTACCTTGACATTGTGGCATCTCGCAAATGTCTGTTTTCACGGTATTTCCCTCACATGGATCGCCTCCATTCTCAGGACCCTGGCAAACTCGCTTTCTTTGGCGAGTTCCAGTTCCACACTGGGAAGAACATTTTTGCCATTGATTCCAATCAAGCCAGTAGCCATGGATGGGGCAGGGTTCCATTTTGCAATTCCGGCCACTTATGGTGTAGTCTTTATCAAACAGGAGCATTTTTGAGCCGACAAAGGACAGCAAAACTTCAAATTCGTACATTGAGAGTTATGGTTGATGCAAAGATGCATATTTCGGCGATTTGCATTTTATTCCTAATATTGCACAACGGTTAACTCACAAATGGCGATGTTGTTGGCAGCATAGAGCGGCCGGTCACACATAAATGTACTTTCCGTGTCGCAGAGTAAGACGGAGAATTGTTGTCCACCTCCACAGGAAGCAGTGCAGCTGGTCCAAGCTGTCCATGCATTCCAGGCCAGTGGCCCTGATTAACACACGCCCATAAAGTGACCAATCACAGTGACACAAGCACAAACCACGCCGAATATTAACCAAATGAGAACTATTCACGGTACCCCATTAATGACGATTCACATGATATCAACCAGTCACATCTCAACAATCAATGTCCAAGACCGCAATGTATCCAATCACTGAGCCGTTATCACTGACCCGAATGAGATCTTTGCTTAGCATTCTTTTGCATAGCTGGTCACACCCGCGCCATAACCAATGACCACGTCGCATTGAAAACGCATCCCCCTAAATATACCCACTATCGGTACATCTACATGCTTTCATTGCCAGTGCCTTTTATGGTAAACCAATAAACCCAATGGCTGACTATGGCCATGTAATACAGCAAAAATAGTTTATCAATTCAACCTTAAACGTTGATTGTATATACCAACAACTAAACTAATATTGTCACTAGGTGAAATGAGTGTTAGTTCTTTTCTTCTTTACAACTGCATCTTACAAAGCAGTTCCTAAGGATTTCAGAAGCTCGAGCATTCGTTGATATAACACTTTGCTTTTATAGCATTTTCTTGTGGTAATGCTTTAATCGATTTGCCTGAATACCTGAACGAGGATTGTTACTGAATACTCAGATGGAGGTATGCGCATCTCCATCAAGGTATCCAACATCGAAGCAGAGATTGACCGGCCATGGCGTGGTTAATACACCCAGGTTGATTGAATAAGACAGTAATTACAATCTGAACAGTTTAATTTAAAAGCTCTCAGTGACGGGCACCTTAACTTCATTACGCCTACTCAGCGTTGATACACTTGATCAGCATGTTTAAAAACAATATTGCGAACGAAATGGTCAACATTATTTTCCGGTAAGGCTCAGGTTGGAGTTACTATATAACATATTCAAGCAATGCTACTGCATATTTCCCCGAATTCGCTCGAATGGATTGAAAGGAGCGTACGTAATGTTGTCATTAAAGTGTTATGTATTGTTGATATTCATACTCAAATGGAGGTATGCGCATCTCTATCGAGACTTAATGCACCAATCTAGCTTTTATACCATAAAGTACCAAGTCATGATTGCTAACCAAGTGTTATATTTTATGACTATCTTGAGGGATGAGGACGATTGTAAGAAGAGCAGTCCAACGGAATGACTCACCGATAACTAACCAACATCACCTGCATAGTTAACAACACAATCACACAACACCTACAACACTAACGATTAAGATGCACATCCTATCATCTTCATTGAGAATGACGTCATCATGCCGGATCTTGTTTTCAAAGTAATCAAAATCTATGTGCTTTGTTTATAGCGTAGAGTGAATGGATTATATTTAAATTAATTATGCATTGAATTTAAACGGCTAGAACATACAGTTGCAAACGTTTGTAAAGAAACACAAAAACATTATGTTCCTCAAATACCAAGACGTCAATAGCCGAGCAAAGCACTGGGGAAATTAGTCATTAAAAAACTGCACTTACCTCCTTGCGAGTATGGATGTGATGGTGACGTCATAATGCTCATTGTAAATAAATCATATGTGGAATTTGTTTCTGGCAGTGGGGAACGAGAGGAACCTTGAAACAGTGCTGCTGTGGCACCGATTGTGGTTGTGTCATGCAAGGTGGGTGCATCATGTATGGTTGTTGCGTCATTTATGGTTGCTGTTTCAGGTAATGGTGATGAATCATATGCTGTTGTTGCTGCTTCTGACTGCGTGGATGTGACAGCGAGTAAGGTTGTATCTGTCAAAACTGCAGTATCTGAGAATGCTGTGGCCTCATCAAATAGTGTTGTTTCGTCTAGAGCTGCAGTGTCAGCTAATGTTGTGTCTGGTAATGCTGTAGTTTCAGGCATAACCGACGATTCGTGACGCGCTGTGGACCCATGTAAAGTCGCCGCAACATTAGCAGTTGTTGTATCAAATAAGGTTGATAACATAGGCGCGATCGTTGTGTCTAAGATGTTGGTTGTTTCATGTAGCGTAGATTGGGCAACCGTAGTTTCTGAAAACGGAATATGACGGGTATAAGTAGCTGATACATGCATTGATAAACAGGATATGCCGAATGCCTTGTATATAATGAATACTAGCTCAACTATGCTATTGGCAGGATTTGGTTTTTTTGACCGATCTCTGAAGTATAAACAGAGATATCATTGACAGTCACACGGAATTTTCAAAGTACAGTTCTAAAGCTGAATGATCTTGTAGCATTGCGGTAGAATTAGCGTTCGACACTGCACGCAAATGATCCGTTCTAAGGGGTCAAATATATGATGCATTGCTCCGAGGATGGTAAAATTTAAGCAACAAATCGAAATGTAAGTTCATCATTGGTTGGCGTTACCTGGGCAGGTAAGATTCTCGAGGGGAACGCTTGAAAGCAAGACGAGGTTTAAGTTGTCAGGACCAGTGCACATTGGTGACATAAAACTTCCCGCAAAGCTTTTAGTCCATCGCCAACAGCAATCACAGTAGGCTGTGCTGCCAACCATACTCAGGAAAAAAACATCTGCAGAAACCTGTTACAGCCATTGGTTTACCAGCTTGTCATAGAACAACATATCAATGTCACAAATATAAGATGCTGTTCTTTTTGTATTACAGTAATCGATTTTTACATTTTAACATTTAATAGTTAATACTGATAAATTCACGCAATTGCCGAAGCCAGTGAGATAATAGTGTGTATTTGTAGGATTTATTGACCTTCGTGAGGCACTTCAGAGACTGCATGTTAATCATAAACAAAACTGTCATGCCGCTGATCCGATCAAGGTCCTCGACAAGTTCAGTAGTAGCCGAGGAAAGTGTCATCGTACTGACGGTGCTATTGTCAAACTGATCTTTGGTGCTCCTAATTGGATTAGACTCCAGTTGGATATCCGTATATTGTTTTCCGACGAACACGTATTCCAAGTCAGTAATGTTATTGTAACCGACGTGGATGACACTTAAGGTGCGGAGGTTGGCAAGTGCACCAATGCTCCCTATATTATTGTGGCTTGCAGCGATTTTGTTGATATTGATAAGTTCAGATAAAGAAGCCGCCGGTAGATTAGTGATTAAATTGTTCGACACATCAAGCGTGACTAAGCGATTAGCATCCAAGCAGCTAAAGACTGGTATATTTGTCAGATTGTTGTGACTGAGTGACAAATATTCTACAGATGTGCCAGCTAATTCGGCGCATAGAAAATCAGGAACGTAAGTTTCACTCAAGTGTAATCCGGTTAAGAAGCTCAAAGAACTAAAAATCCCAGACGGAATTTTTATGCCGACATTTCCGTTTAGTTTGAGTGTGGTCAATGTTTCAGATAGACAGCTTAGATCTGGAACGCTGGATAGTTCGTTGAAACTCAAGTCCAATGTTTGCAATGGTGCCCCGCTAAAGGCATCACACGGCACTATTGAGATCGAATCATGATCCAAGATGAGCTCACTCAGGACGGTAAAGGAGCTGAATAAGTTGGACGCGAGGCAGCCGATGTTGTTATTGGAGATAGTTATCGTGGTGTCGCTGGTCGTGTAAGGAGATAATGAGTAAGGTGGACACGGAGCTGACACCGAATGTTGACATCCACATAAAAACGCCAAGGTAATGCAAGTGACACGTAGCATATTTGTCTCGTACATTCAGATCCAATTGTCTTTGTATAGTAACCAAATTTACTTCTGACAATGCTGTTGACAGAAAAAGCCCAACATTCAACACTTTGTGAAATGTACATCTACCACGCATTACTCTAACTAAACATTACCAGCTGTTTGTTATATATGTAAATACAACAGTTACCACTCACGCAGTGAATCATCACCTGTTTAAATCCGAGTACACACTCCCAAAATAATCTTATATGAGGCAAATATCAGAGTCGTCTGTACTCCACCAGATGGCGTGATGTGTTGTATCAGCTAGATGCTCTCTCTGCTGGATATAACTTCTTCGAAGCAGTAAGCACGAAAAAGTGAGAGGATGCAAATGGATTCATGTCAATATAAGCTATTGGCCAGCCGTGGGTTGAGATCAATACACTGTCAGTGACACGCACTCTCCCTCTAACGCTCATCCACTCGAGATATACAGACTCAAAGCCAACTATGTCACGAATAAGAATAATAAGGAATATGAAATAGGAAGTGAACTCTTTCTCTCTTGGCGTAAGTGCGTGTCATAATCAATCTGACGTCAGTGTATCGTCGATGACGCCCTTGCGTCATTGTCTATATCTCTTTTGTTGTGGGCTTTTACTGGCTCCTAATTTCCATTTCCTACGCCGTTTTCAATGCGATGCTGGCTGTCAAATGCGTATGCAAAGTCGAGATCAGTTGTGTTCTTATCATGATGCTACTGGTCTACGCAGTTCGGGTAATGTACACGATACTGTGCATACCGAGTATGGTTGTCATGGTGGCACTAAGCACAACTAGAAACGAAACTGACAGAGATAATAAAGTGTAAACTAGCCATGCTGCTAATTGACTCAACTGAATCTTCATGTTATCACCTGGCTGTATATGGATTGTAATTCATGATAAATTCTGCATTATGCATTATGCGGTATTTGATGTGAGGTCCTAGGGTTATCATCTCGGTATGATCCGTATTCAGGCCAGCTTAACATACTAACCGTATTAGTTTGTCGTCTATCTTGACGTGGTTTTGGTTCCTAGTTCTTCTTTCAACTGTGGCCTGTTTCTCGCTTTTAAGTACGTTGTGGCTTTTTGCTAGCGATTACATTAACCACTTTTCGACGTACGTCTGTTGTTTTATGTTCATTATTGGAAATGTTCAATGAGAATGATGAACTAGAGGCCGGTATGCACTCCACAAGTACCCGGCGTTAGGTATAGTTAGGTATCAGCTAGCGAGAACTATTTCAACTATGTTCCTCTGATAATTATTTTGGTAGCTATGGTTACCGTCCGACCAATGTTTGTAACCGGCAAAACGTTGAACTGCTAAAGGTGATTGGTGTATGGGTAAAGGAAATACGCCTTATCTGGCCTGAAATAACAGAGCTGGAAACTTACACCTGCTTGCCCATAAGGCCAAGAAATCAGATTAGAAAGGCTCTAATTGCTAGGTTATGTGGTTTGAGGTGGGGGAAATGCTTCATTTTAATGCTGACAGCAAATATTTCTTGGGACTAGGAACGGCTACAAAACGTTCTTGGATTCAAAGCCCATCCTAATTTGAATTGGGGCTTTGGGACCCTTACGTTTGACGATTAGCTATCAGTTATTAGCTGCTTTACAAAACGGATGAAAATATGCCCCTGGCAACACCCTGCTCGCACCTCACTCAATGCACACAAAGAGCACAATTGGTTCGTTTGAAAAGCAACGAAGCAACCATTGATGGCATTGTTCGTGATATATAAAAGCAGCAGCTTTATTGGAAGCGGATATTATGTCTCTGTGCTTAATATCCGATGAGTACGTCCGATTCGGTCGATGGCACGTCGGTTCGGGTGACAACATCGACTTCGTTTTAGTCGATAAAATGGACCCGAGGTGCTGCATTATTCTAGGGTTTCACTCAGCTGTTAATGTTGACAGATATGCTGCTTGTGGTTGGTTTAATGCCTCGTAGTATCTCTGCTGGCAACACAGTTGTTGCCTATTTGCATCCTCAAAAGCTCCTTTGATATACTTCCATCCATTCTTAGGAGAAAGTTCATATCCTAGTTTTGAGCGACCTGTTGAGATAACAAAACTTCATCATTGCCACCACCAAAACAACAAACCAAACGGATGAGTAATAGAATTGAGCTTTTTGAAACTCTCTCTCAGATTCAACATTTGAAGTGGTACATCTTAGTAAAACAATTGTTAAACCAAACCTTCCCCATCCCTACATAAGTAACAATTGTTCAAGCGCATTCGAGTATCCGGTGGTAAAATACAATCTAGGACAGTAGCTAAGAATTAGGCAATGATCCATTCCGGGAAAATTTTAAATTATTATTTGTTGACCGTCGCGTTTTGTCAAAGGTGAAAGTGTAAACATTGCTATGCGTAGTAGGTTTTGAAACGATACGGCACCTCGCCTATACGGTACTTCGTTGAAGCTGACGGTACTTTTGGCGTTTATGAAACCGGCTCTTCCAGGAATGTGTGCTACATCCGTGGAAGTTGTAATTTCTACTCGAAATGTGCACAGTGCAGATTCCGAGATGATACTGATTACACATCAAACTAAGAGCCTCTTCTATACTGTACTGCAAGTGAGTTGTGAGGACGTTGAGTATATGGTCACAGAACGCAATGACGTGACACACGGTGAGGTGTGAAGACGTTGAGTATGTATGATCACAGAGAATACATCTTGCCCAAATCCTGTCGATGGTATAAAGATAAACTGAAAAACTCTATTGCTGTCAATGATATCGCCCTTATATGTAAGAAGTCGATACGGCAACAAATGCCAGATACCTGCGTGCTACACCGTCATACTATGTCGCTTTCCTGACCTTCCCCGCATGCTATATTCTTACTTTAACCATTCACTGATCACATTTTTTCCCCGCAAAATATATCCTATTTGTGTATCTATACATCAGGCCCGACCTGCTCTTCTGATTGAGATCCAAAGAAAGTCATCTCACACAATTGCGTCTCAGAAAGTAAACCAAAGACAAGATGCACTCAAAACAATCCATGATATATTTCGCATAGAATCAATGCTAAAAGCGTTCCACAAGAATGGGACACGGTATTTCATTCGCGTCATCCTGTGATGCATAATTTAAATAGGTTAAAAAATGTGCCAACGTTGAAGGGGGAAGTGAATTACAAAGGAAGGGAAAGCATCATGTATATACCAGGAAGTGATTGTTTCAGACAGGAAGAACTGTGGACAGCTAATATGGTTAGCTAGTTTCCTCATTAAAGGGGTCTCATAGCGCTGTTGTGATTAAATCGCGATTAACATCAGCTCATGCAGCACTGTTGAAGAACTGAACAAGTATGAAGGGGGGTAGCTGTAGTCTGATGGTCCGCTTATTAGAATTGAAACATGATAATCTGTTTTCAACCTGGCAATACTGTTTGCAGAAACAAAAACGCAAGCCGCTCACCATCGAGTACAATATACATTTGACAAGGAAATGGGCTGAATAACCTTTACAAGTTGTTGACAATAAGTTTGAACGAAAAGGCTAGTATTTACGCGCTTATTTTTCACGCAGCTATTCGTACAGTTAGTAAAACCACTCTTCGCATTATCTGCTTGAGAGTAAATAACAACCATTCGATCAAACCCACTAGATGGCGTGACCTGTTCAGACAGCTGATAAAGTAAAAGGATACCGTAGGATTAATGTTTATACGGGCCTTTGAGCAGTATACGATTAAGATCAATGTATGGACAGCCGCTGTCATGGTCTCTCGCTTTCTCTGCTGACAGGGCGGCATAAAAACTTCCCATCCGAACTGCCTCTTTCGAATGACCTATCAATCGCAAAATGAAGGTTTTTCATTGAAGTCATTGAGCCTCAAGTCAAAAATTGTCACGAAAGGAAACAGTTGGGTATATGAAAACGGATGTCTGCTGCCGCGATTGTCTGGACGCCTATTGTCAGATGATCCTATCCGGCTCTCAGTGCTTGCAGGTCCAATGCATTTAGACGCTAACGCACACGTTGTAAATTGCCCATGCAAATTTGAGATGAAATACTGCGGCCATTTTGTGTTATTAATGAGGGATCTTTTGACGATGGATTTAGAAATTCCCCAGTCAGCAAAACGAGTGGGTAAAGCAACTTGTGTACGTGTCCTAGTGTAATTATGCGTTATTCGTTAATGGATTGACGTAAATGAACAATGCCATTCGGGAACACGAAGCCATCGTGGTACTGTGCTGCACTGCTAATGACGCTAGCGAGTCTACTTATCATATTGATATTAGGCTGTTAAGCTTACGAACATACAGAGTATACTTATGAAAATGCTTCTGGATGTTATGCTTGTGAGGCTACCATACGTATCGCTGTCTTAGGCTGTACTGCTCCAAAAGCTCCAAAAAGTGTGCGATATGTACTTTTCACGATTCACTATATATATAGACACCCACCACACACACACACAAACATATATATATATATATATATATATATATATATATATATATATATATATATATATATATATATATATATATATATATATATATATATATATATATATATATATATATATATATATATATATGGGATGTATGACTCAGCATAGGACTATATATTACGCACAGACCATGTACTGATTATGTAATTAGACAGGTCACGATGTAACAGGGATATTTAAACCTTCTTTATTCACATTGAAGCATCGTGCATGTTTCCCATATGACACACTTCTGTTGGGTTAGCCATTGGTCTTTATACTTTTTGTCATTGTATATTTTACTTTTGTCATCTTTACCGTTATCAGTTAAGGTCGTTGATGCGGTAATCATTGCCATTGAATATTTTTCTTCAGTCTTCTTGGTATATTTTACTTCAGTCTTCTGTATATTTTAATACCGTGGTTATTCGTCTCCAGTGAGTATATCAATTCATGATGTGGCTATCGACGTTTTAAGTTCATTGAAATAGTGCTTCCTTCGCTGCCGAAGATGCATTGTGTGCAGACATGGTAACTACAGATACTCGGCGCCCGATATCTATTGCAAGCTCTGAGTGATGCATAACGTGTCAATGCCTTTCTAGATTCATTGTTATTTGCTGTAAGAATCAGTTACAACTTACAGGAAGCATTTTAGCCATTTAATGTGCAGTTGGGCAGAGCAAATATGTTATGCCAAAGGTCATAGAATATCTCTTGACATGTTGCTCAATAGAGGTTTGTATTCAGTTCACATTAATGGTCCCGGACCACAAGCTGTCTATAACTCAACAGAAACTCGTAATTAGATGACGAGCAACGATCATTGCGTAGATCATACGAGTGGAAATGCTTGTAAAAAAACTAGCTTATTTACGTGGATGTGAGTAATTGTTCCTGCACAAATTGGTATCTATTATTTATCAACATAGATGAATTGACTTTCATATTAATTGGCTAAGTGATTTAAGTTATTAGGTACGGTATGGATGAAGTAAATAAAGCTTAATGCGTTGCTGCCATTATTTGAATGGAACAAGTATTTGACCTTGGTATGTTATATATGGCACATTCGACCCTTTGTTGTTGTGACAAGCACATTAAGGGCAATATTAATGTGTTACATTGCTTTGCCTACTACAAGTATCGATTGATACCAATAAAATTCCCTAATTATATAACCTGGTAAACTATGATCGTACACAAAAATATCCTATTGCCATATCGTTATATTGCAATGTCGCATGCTATTGCAGATCCATACAAACGCAACAGAATCGTTTAAAAAGCAAGCAATCACCCATGGATTGTTTTGTGCATCCTATATACCACCAGGAATCTGGCTTTTTGTGTATTACATCAGAAGATTGCGGAAGATTCGGTGGATTGTAAGGTTGATCGATTCAATTCACGAAACTATGCTTGCAGTTTGCTGTCAATGAACCATCCTCTGGTTTATATTTCTTCATAGGGTGTGAGAGTAAAAGCAAGCAAGAATGTATGATCGGTTGTCTCTCAGGCCTGGAGGTTTGCTGTTAGTTATGAAGTAAGACTTCTCATTGATTGTGAAGGCATTCTCTGTTTGAATAGGGAAAATTATTACATGGGAAATTTTGCTGTAGGCATATTGTTCATTTTGTGGTTTTATTTGTTAGCCTCAAGAATATCTCGGGAAATTACAGCGGACAGTGACGCGTTTGTTTCCTTTAAGTTTGTTTTGCTCGTTAAGAAGTAAAAAACTCCTACATGTATGGTATCATCTTTACTTGCCGGGTAATAATTGATACGTAATTTTAATCGCCTTTTCACAAAAACAGCGGAAGTTGATGCAAAATTCAGATCGCTCTGTGGATAAATTTTAACAGACTGATTCTAGCAATTCAGTTGGAGTTTATACTGTGATCGGTTCAGATCATCGCAACCAAAATGATGGCTCAGATTGAGCAAACATTTGCTGTTCTTATAGGAGCAATACCATAAGCATGATCTAATCAACTGATTATCACCCTGATTACCCTGACACACAACTAAGTGTTTTAATTTTTTTCATACTGTATAATTCAAATCCCAAATATGTTTAAATGCTTAACATAAAAATCGCACTGAATGCCAATTGACGAGACTTTTCCCAATGTACCACCAAGCATTACGCTTGTCCTGTCATAAACTATCTGACCAATTAAGATTGTTATTCCATTGTAGAAGTCATCGCAGCATAATCATAGAATATAATTAGCATTTCAGAGTAAATAGAGATGCCTAAAAGAAAGGATTAGGAAGTGACCACTGAGATGGGTCACTCGCTTCTCAGTCCCATAAGATATGTGAACACGCAACCTGTACGCAACGTGCCGCTTGACATAGCGTATACCTTAAACTGACATCGAAATTATTTACAGCAAACGTCTTGATCAATCAGAAGCCATTATATCCTCAACTTAAGTCATAGGGCGTAGATCCCCAAGACTTTGGATCAGCGGTCCCATGCGCTTTTGTTGATTTGTTGGTAGCGCCCCCGAATGATCGGGATATAGTTCGCTTATTAACATACTCCCCACGTAGCTCATCAGAGTGAGCCCTCTAAGCGGAGCTGTAAGCTCCATGGTACGCACAAAGAGTTTATAGATTTTCTAAGAGCGCTCACTCAAGCCTTACGCCCGATAAAATATGTGAAGAAGCTACCTGTGAGCCGAAGCATTCCGTCATAGCGTCTTGTCATAGCGTCTCTTAAAACCACGTGCAATTCTCGGTTTAATTTGCAGCTATATTCGTTTCGACAAATTAGATGACTCAATTTATTTAACAGATGCCGCATAAGACGTTGGACCAACAGTCCCACGAGCTTTTGTTGATTTCAGACGACGGGGGTGTCTTTCGCGTAATGTCATAATCTTCACACAGCTTTGTACAGCTATAAACTTTTTTCTCGAGACCTTCACATGTCCCTGACAAGCCAACAAATGATAATGTCGAACCAAGGCCAGCTCCTTAGCTCCAGACAGTTATTGACAATCTAAAACCACCATCTACAGCGCGGCCATGAAAATCGAGTATCGTAAACTGTGCGGACGCTGTGAGAGGCGTATTGTTTTCTATAGGGTTACCCCAGACGGGGCAATTTATCAAGCTGACATTTATCAAACAGTGTACCTGTTATGTTCGCTATTTACGGGCCGGGTGACTCGGTAATGGCTGACAAGGGTTTTGTCATGCAGGACTTATTTGCTCCCTATGATGTCACCGTAAATATACCAGGCTTTTTCAGTAAGAAGATTCGACCGACAGGGAAAGTGGTGCAGAGAGACCGGAAGATCTCCAGCAACAGGGTGCACATTGAGCGGATAGTAGGTTTGTGAAAAACACTGTGAGTTCCAGATTTCCTCTGACATAATCTTTGTCTTTGTAAGTTTAAGTGTAGAGTTTGTGAAGTGTGACTGTGTATATTTTTAAATCTTTCCTATTCAGGGAGTGATATTATATGAATCTCATTGAAAGGTGATATATGGTAGTCTTTTGATACCATGATCTGATATGCGCCCCACAATGTCATCCTGCACTTGATTATTGCTTTTGAGAAACATTGATTTTCTACTCTTTCAATGAACCAGTTAATAATGGGAATTTTTTCATAATTCAATTCAAACACTTTGGACTTAAAAGTTTCAAGAGGTTATCATACATTCCACCACATACAATATGCAGGTAAATAATTCCTTATAGAAAAAAAGAAATCAATGTACCAGACTTCTTATTAACAGAAATTGTGAAAATACATTGAATCAAACACCTCTAACTTTGCAACCATAGGAGTAATAAAGTCCTTGTTACGGATAGCCCCGGTCGGACGGTGATACCGTCCTAGATTCTCGTTTACCGCGCAAAAGGGTCAATATTTAGCAAGAAAATAACATATGTCAAGAGCCTGTGACAAAATATGTGGTAACGGGCCAAAAGCTGACCCCGTATTCATGCGGTTCTTTAATTAATGCCATTTAATATTGATTTCTGAGAACTCCAGAATCGATGACCACCATTTTTGTAAATATAAAGGCACATGGTATTTGCTTGCTCTCAGTGCGCTAGGTGTTCATCGAGTGGGTTCTATTCGGCCTCTCCGGATGCTATCACACAAGAGCTGCGTCGCAGCGCATGTGTTTAAGGTTCTAGCGTTGATAGCTCAGATTCAAACTAGATAAGCCCAGCGGGCCGTCAGAATTTTTTTCTTTTCACAACCGTATTGTAGTATAATACTTACAGACAATTTTATCAAGAAAGCTGTCAACCACATCCCGCTTAGAAAAGCAGCAGACATGTTTAGTCTTGACTGTCATCTGTTTGAAATAGTCCGAACTGCGCCTGCTCGTAACCGCCTCTTGTAAGATAAACATGTCGACATGTGCTTGTCGATAATGCCACCCCGACTGCAATCGTAATGGTAGTCCATGTCAGCTGAATACATCACTCGTGATTATATTTATAGATGCAAATTGTTCATTACCATCGAAATATACGATGAAACCTAATAACTCACCAGGTTTTACAAGTTCAAGGTATCGGATTTAAAATTGCGAGTCACAGGCTCATAACAAATAAACTCACTTTTCACTCCAACAAATACGAAGGTAAAGTGATAAAATTCTTATCGCTATTCATTCATAATTGATATGTAACAAAAATACATTGGCATGAACAAGTAAAGCTGCAAACAATTAATCAGTGTATTACTTTGCTCCTTCAAGGGTATTGATGTGGCGGTCATAAGCTTCAAGACTGCGGAAAAGATGGCAACACCTTCAATAAACCTTAACAGTAACATGTTCTATAAGTTGAAGAACAGGTAAACTTTATTAATAACGAACAAAGACACAACTAGAGAGAGACGCTGCTCAATAACTACTACACCGAAACAGGTGACGTCAGTGTCACCTGACATGGTCTCTTATGATACTAATCATAACGTTCGTTACATCCCCTTTTCTCTGGATGTTATCACTATAGATAATGGAGTCACTGACATTTTTAGAGTCATTGAACCTGTAAAACAAAATGTACTCACATCCGCAAGTGAAACACATAATATACACTGCAGTCACTAAATCTTGCGGGCTTCCTGACTTGTCGTCCTGATTGAGTCACTACAACCGATGGAGGAGGGTTGGCATCACCTTTTACCTCGATTACCTGGAGGCTCACGTTGGGTTTAGACGGACTGTTTGCTGGCTTTGTTGTAGCAGCAGTTTTGTCACAATCGCCTTGTGTGTTAATATCCGCATTGTGTTCACTGGGTACAACTGTCTCAGTCACAGTCTCATTGACTCTTTTGAGAAGTCGTCTGTTTCTGCGATACTTTCCAGAAGGAGTCATCACCATGTACGACCTACCTGTAACATCAGCCGGTCCCTCAATGGTTCCCTTTAACCTCTCTTTAGAGAACTTTTCAGCTGGTTTGATACGCACAATGTCGCCCACTTTCAGTTCTGTCGGAGGTCGGTAGGAGGCAAACTTGTCATAATTTTGTTTCATTTGTGACTTATACAGTTCATTCTTTGCTTGAAATGCCTATGGGTCGTTTAAGTGTGGTTTCAGCAGTCTCGAACTAGTGGTAGCAATGTCTTGGTTCGTCTGTTGAAAAGTCTCTGAGCAGGTGACTGTCCTAGATACTGAGTTGGCGTGTTCCGAAAATCCAAAATGGCAAGATACGGATCTGTTCCGTCCTTCTGAGCTTTTATGATCAGACTTAGAAGTTTTAACGGCATTTTCCACCTTCCCATTGCTCTGGGGGTACATTGGTGAAGATGTGCGATGGGTAAACTGCCAGTTTTCAGCAAACTTGCTAAACTTGTCACTGGCGAATTGAGGTCCATTGTCACTGAACACAACATCTAGTATCCAATGTCTGGAAAACAGCTTTCTCAGTTTGTGAATGACAGTTTCCGATTTTGTGTTTTCCACGCAGTCGATTTCAGCAAAATTTGAGAAGTAGTCAACACACACTAGCAAATCTTTATCACTGATGGTAGCAATATCCACACCGACCTTTTGCCATGGACGATCAGGTGTATCATGCTGATTTAGGGGTTATTTGTGTTGTTGCTTTTGAAACGCATTGCAAATTTCACACTTGGACAGGAAATTTTTGACTTCAGACGTCATCCCCGGCCAGAAAAACAGATTCGCGTGCTCCTTCTACACCTATATGTGAGGAGTGGAGCTGATTGATGATGTTTTTAGTGCAGGGTGGGAGGAATAACAACCCTGTCATCTTTAAATACAACTCCATCACAAACAGATAGTTGATCTTTAATGCTGTAGTATGGTTTGAGTTCTTCTGGCGCTTCTTCTCTCTTGGAAGGCCACCCATGAGTGATTGCAGTAAACAAGTATTTCAGTTCCTCTCTTGAGTGATTTTGTATATCTGTCAGTTTGTCGGGAGTGATTGGCAGATGTGGAATCATATTCACTTCACAGATTTCCTTCTCAGCCGGAAGAAAAAGTGGTTTCCCAGGTAAGAAGGCATCAGAAAATTCAGTGAGAATTATATCCTGGTTCAGAGGCTTGTAGGGCTGACAGACAGGATATTCTGTCCGTTTACTGTTACGAGTTCCATCTTTTGAATGGCATTGCTCCCCAGTATCGGCACACGTTTCGCCTTGTCATCATCTATTATGTGACAAAGTGCTCTGTATCCTTAGGCAATTTCAGGATTAATCATTGGCACAATCAGTTCACCAACTCTTTGATCACTGATTTCTCCCATATACATGTGCAGATCAGTTGATCTTGTTCTGTCGATCTGTGATTTCTGTTTGACTGTCAGTAGACTCATTGCAAGTATGCTACAGGTTGCACCGTTGTCAAGCTGAAACTTAACTAGCTTGCCATTAACTTCCATAGTTGCGAATTCTTTGCAGCTAGCTGTTGCTACGTCACAACTGTTGATTGACATAACATATGGGTTATCATCTGCACGTTGATCAAAGCTTAACTCTAGAGTCTTCACACTCTTTCCATGTGAGCAGGTCTGTCCTGATGAGGGGCTGTGTGATTCACCCATCACAGCAGAATGGTTTTTCTTACCACATTTTGAACATGTTTTGCCCCAAGCTGCACACTCTTTCCGTCCAAATCTGTGTTTCTTGCCACAGAATTTACAACTTTGCTCTTCATCTGTCCAGTGAGGTACATTTGAAGAGCGCTTGTCAGTTTCACCCATGTGATGAGGCTGAGAGCGATACAGGTTTGATGCGGAAGCGTTTCTTCCTCTTCGAGTAGTTGAGGATATGTGACTGGTCACAACACTGACAGAGTCATTTGGCATAAGTTGTTTGACAGCTGCCATAGTAAGCTCGGCTGCCTTGCAAATATTTATGCATTTAGTGAGAATTAAGTCCTCAATTCTAAGAAGTCTCGCGCGAGTTTCTGGTTTAGACACACCACACACTATTCTGTCTTTGATGAGAGAGTCACATAATATCCCAAAGTCACATGTTTTTGCAAAGACCCTGAGGCTTGTCAGATATTCATCAAAAGTCTCCGAGCTTTGTTGCGAGCGAGAGTAAAAACTATACCTTTCGAGTGTCTCGTTGGCTTTTGGCACACAGTATGTTTCGAAAGACTCGATGAAGCCTTTGACGGTGTCTTCATTTATTATCAGTGTTTTATGTAGTTCACGACCTTTTTCGCCCACACAGTACAGAAATAATTTCTTCCGGTAGTCATCAGTATTCGCAGAGAGAGCCAAGTCAGCATTGAGTTCCCATGACTCGTGTCATTTCTTCCAAGTCGCAGCTATATTTTTGCTTTCGAAATCGAGATTATCCGGCGATTTCACAGCAGATTCAGCCATAATGAGCACCAAGGTATATCCACAATACTAGTAATGGTAGTATACTCACTTCTGACACCATGTAACATGTTCTATAAGTTGAAGAACAAGTAAACTTTATTAATAATAAACAAAGACACAACTAGAGAGAGACGCTGCTCAATAACTACAACACCGAAACAGGTGACGTCAGTGTCACCTGACATGGTCTCTTATGATACTAATCATAACGTTCGTTACAACAACCATATTAACTGGCTTATACAAGTGGCGATAACAAGCAGTTTTCTAATAATCCCCATACTAGAAGGATAGAAGAGGAAGGAAAAGGTGAAGGAAACGCTAACCCAGTATTCTGGTTATTTAAAAAAACAACAGCGTCAGATTATCGGATCAACGAGGAGACGAAATAGTATCAAAACAATTATTAAGAAAAGGGACAGGGTTATTACATGAAAGGAATTGGGTCATCCCAACGTAAACACAAAATCTACGGATCCTTGCCGAGCGAACTCACCTTTTAATAAGTTAAATGTTTCGTCCGCTAAGCTTCCCATTTCGCTTCTTCAGCTCTATTTTCATTTGTTGTGAGGTCAGACGGCCGTACTTATCAATCCGATATGTTTTTCTCCAATATTATCAACGATATAACTCAAAAGGTTTCAATGAAACATAACGCAATACTCGATGCTGCGCAACCTTCTACGGTAAACTGTGTGTATTTGACCACCGGAAGCAGGCGAGGACAGCGCGTTGCTCGGTGATGCTGCGCAGCGGATTAAAACTCGCGGTATCTTTAAATTAGGGAGGCGATCACCGCAGAGCCACTCGAAATGGGCCCTCTTAGCGTAGATACGCACGAAAACGCTCTCTCGTGCAATTCCGTTATGACTGCAATTACACCTGACTGCAGAATTATTTATGTCATTTTGAATTCCGTCGCGTCATAATGCAGCTCCCTTTTGGATCATGCGGTAATGTCGAATATATTGATTGATGGCTCTCATTTACGTATATATCACATTATGTGACTCATCCCAAGTAAATCTCAATTAATTGACACTGGGTAATGTCTAACTGCGATATCCTCGTTAGGCAAATGCCTTTCGAATAATTTTGGTGTCTGCATATATTTTACATAAGGTATTCAAGTTAGAATTCGCAAGTCTTCGTTGAATGCCAACAGATCAATCTAGGGGTGATAACTGACAAAGCAGTGCCAAAAATGCTACATTAAAGATGGAATAAATTATTCTATTATGATCATTTTTCAGATACAATTGCAATGTATACTTATCAAGCGTGTACATAGCAATGATACAATGCATGATAGCAATGCTACGATGAGATACTACCGTCTTACTTATGAATTCACATCATTTAATGTAACACAAGAAATAATGGATCCTCGTAGTCACGATTGTCTCCCTTATTGTTCATTAGCGGAAAGGATATATAAGCTGTATTTGGCCAAATGGTTAGCTTATAGGATTATATATTTGTTTATGTGACACTGAAAATCAACAATTTATTGCGCATTAGAAACCCGATTGATAAACATTGTTGTACTATAATCATACATTATGTTTTTTCTTACGCAAGAAACGAATTAATCTTGCTGAAGAATATGGATTCCAACTTGCTGTTTCTTGCAAGTACCTGATTCGAAAACTATAACGTTGGAATGAGGTTGATCGAGATTTTAGCTATTACTTCTTGAATCTTGATACACGCTTCAACCCCCGTGAACACCATTGCAGCTGTGTGCAGAAGGTGGGTAGATCCATTAACACAATAGTAACCGCCAGCACTGTGATCATTATGATATAAGTTGCTCCTATACCTTGTGCGGAGGGTCTCTTGTCAGCCTCTGTGTACACTGGTGTAGGTCTTCTCTCGTGACCTGACTTACTGATAAAACACACCGCAAGCAGAATGTACACTCTACTCAAGGTTATCTGCTTAATGCATAAATTTTCGCAAAACATGAAATACATTCTATAGCGCTGACAAATTGGATGATAGTTAAGTTAAAATATAGCAATAGCTGCAATTGTCGCGATCAATGGAACTCTGAATGGGATGATGCGTTCTAGAGTAACTAATATT
Source organism: Urechis unicinctus (assembly GCA_034190875.2). Classification (NCBI taxonomy): domain Eukaryota; kingdom Metazoa; phylum Annelida; class Polychaeta; order Xenopneusta; family Urechidae; genus Urechis; species Urechis unicinctus. Next base: position 51,750,787 of record CM067357.1, read on the forward strand.
AAATGTCAAAGCGTTCGAGCACATGTAAAATGGACTGTAATCTCTCACTAGCTTGTAAATTACCTTCACATTCAGGAAACATGCACAAATCTGTCTCCAGGCTATGTCCTTCACAAAGGTGCCAATCGTTCTCAGGATCACGACACACTCTCCTTCGTTGGCGAGTTCCAGTTCCGCACACGGATGAGCATTCTTCCCATGCATTCCATTCGAGCCAGTAGCCGTGGACGGGGCAAGGATTTAAACCACATTCTCGTCCACCTATCGTGTAATCTAAACGCAATTTAATAAATAGTTCCACTGTATGTGAACAACCGCACATAAACTGGGCTGTACTAAATCTAAAGGCAATATTTTAAATCGATCACAGCATGCCCACAATTAGACCTGACTAATTTTATGAATACCATGTTCCAAGCAAACCATGGTTGTTAAATACACCATGAGAGTATGCAAATAATTCTCAACCTACATATGGTTATATTGTTAGAGGCATGAAGCATTCAGAGTAAGAAAGAGAACTGCTGGCCTCCACGTGTTCCATCTCAACACATGACAACCTATTAAAACGTATAAATAGGTTAAAAGAAATGCACGAATAAGTATATTCATATGCTTAACCTGTTATTGAAATACATTTGTCTTCGTCGATATTTATGTTATGTATCCCTTTCTCCCATTGACCCATGTTCAGCTTACCGGCAATTGAAATGTTTGATCATTAGCAGGTGAACTATGAGAGACAATATGTAGATAGAAATCACTTACCACTTGTGTTCCAGTAGGGATCTGTTGACGCACCTACTCCCGGTGTGCTACAGTGTACTGGTTCCGAAAATTCATCCATGGGGTTGATGCATGCATGGTAGTATTTGCCATGCGTGTTGTTGTTTGTTGGGCTATTTGAATTTCTGTTGCCATTTGAGATTGAATGATCGTGCTAGCGATTATTGATGGCGCCATGCTTGACCATGAGATCGATTCTGTTAGAGATACTGCTGTTGTTGCTGCAAATGATACCATTAGTACTGTTTTAGCAACTGTAATTGTGCGTTTATAGTTTTGGTATATTGTGATAATGAGTTACCGGTGCAATTCTTCTAGTTCTTACCCACCTGGGCAGGTGAGATTTTCCGGAGGCACTGATGAGAGTGACGTGCCGTTCCATTCAGCTGGTCCCGAACATGTAGGCGGTAAAATAATTGCGCTAAATCCGTGCACCAGCTCCAACAGCAACCACAGTGAGCAGCTGAACCGAGCATATTTAAAAACGGCGTCAATGGGGTTACCTGGTGTGGAAGTTAAAGTCGTTTTCACTTTTTGTGTGCATTTGCGTGAAAAAGTATATGTTAGTTGAGTAAGGGAATTTATCGTCGCGTTAACAAACTCTCCTTCTATATCCACTAATGGGTTTTCCTCCAAAACCAGAGTGCTTAGGTCCGCACCTACAGATATGAACTCCAAATCGTGTGAAAGGTGTAATTAAACAATATTACAACATTACCCTCATTACATTTGCCCTCTGTTCACAGAATTCCATGGACACTTGCGATCCTTAGCAATGAGGCATATGATTATCCGAGATATAACCTATATATTTAAACCTACTTCAATTACAATGGTTGCCATACACGATGCTTGGTGTGAACAATTTGTCACACCAGTAACGGCTCTCCGAAATGTGCATTTCAATCGCATCTCGACCGCAGCCGGAATAATCCGAAAGCAATGGCATCTGACATGCTTCCCGGAAATACAACCTAAGAGGTCATATATATTATGCGGTAAGAAAATGGGAAATGTATGTATGTCTGCACATCGTTAAGACAGTTAGCTAAACGTACACTTTGTCGTGAATGCTAACTTTGATAATCTGTCATGTTTGAATAGCCGATTGTAGCATTGCATCTCTTAGCTTAATGAGTACAACCAAATTAATGAAGAAACAGATTTTCATCCAGGCTTGACTCTGCTAAATGTGGAATCATTTCAGTTGGATATGGTTTAACCTTCACAAACCGTTCACACCAGCAGAAAATATCATCTTATGACCTATTGCACCAGGACTGAATGAATATTTTTTGTGTGTGCTTCCGGTAACTATTTATCAACGTATTCTGCATTGTGTGATTCACAATGCAGCAAGTAAAAGATCGTTGGCCATGACGTCCCTGTGCATTGTCGCTGTCACTGCCTCGCTTCAAGCGTCACATCAGCGTGACCAAGTGTAATTAATTTTTACTCCAAATATAAATAATGAATATTTACAAAGATTAATGCTGACAAATATAACACAATCGAAAATAGTCCGTGTAGTAGTTACGCGAATCTATAAAGCATACCAAAGCAGTGTCATCAAATAGATATATTATCAGTAAATAAATATTAGTTTTGTACCTGCAAAATAATTGATTCTTAAAGCACGTGGTTTTTAAGTTTATTTCGAATGTCAAGGCTTGTTGTTACGCAATGCACACAGGTAGGCCGCGTTGATAGAATGATCTACAATAAATTCATGGATATTATGTTGCCAATCAACTCTGCCGAAATTTAACGTAACCTTAATGAGCAAGGTATGTACAGTGCAATGCAACCCTGTTAATTGTGAATGTAGCCCTTATGCTGGCTCTCTGTGATGCACACGCCATTTGTGACATGATATGCTGTACACCTGCAACTTAATTGTAATCACGAAATTTGATTTATTTTTGTCATTACGTACTTCCACTTGTTACTGACAATATAATGGTCTTTGTTTCAGAAAGGCTCAGCTCGTCTTAACCTGCCTGTGGGTGTAATCAAATACATATCATCCGCATGAATTCTGGACCAATGCCTAGCGTGATATACGAGTTCAAGTGCTCTCGTCAATTTCAATCCCCTTCGGCTGTGTTAACAAACGCAAATAATTGCTAATGGTTTTTTGGGGGTTTAGAATCTGTAAAAACGATGGCGGAATCTAATTATTAACTGAATCAAATATCTGGTTAGGCAAACGACATCTCTATCATCATGTTTGTATCTTACGGTATTCACGCATGTAGATATATCTTTCGACGGATAAGTGGTATTGAAGTGGCCGCCGTGGGAACACCGACGCTGCCATATGCCGGTCCACAGCCTGGTGCTGGAGGTGAGTAGATTATGCAGTTAACAACCACATAGGTAAGAATACAATTACTTGTTCGGTATGACCTGACTTGCACACGTTTTATGTTTGGTCTTGATTATCGTTCATTGGTTCATTCGCTGTTCCAATTGTAGTGCAACTGTTTATGGAGATGCACTTTATAAAGCGCGAGTGCGATCTTTAAACATTATGCAGCAATACATAGTCATCTAATACAATATAGACACTTACTTGCATTTGAAGCCAGCGGTTAAATGATAATGATGTCTGTCGCTGTACCTTTCTGCCAGTAGTCTTAATTTAATACCTAATGTAAGCTTGTTCATTTAGCAAACATTCTGTTCTTCGATGCACAAAGGCAGATGACGTCGCTGTCACTGGCACAAGTTCTAACTCCGCACACGTTCAGGACCGTATGCACAAAGCAGCTACCAACCGCCTAGTCAAAGCTGCATTAATGGTAGAGCCCCAAAGCAGAGTGTGGGCCGTGTTCATGCTCAATATTCCCACCTAGTTTTTGTTATCAAGCGCCTGCAAAGGGATTAGATAGATACCGTGTTCTAAGAGCACTCTGCTATGCTGTGCAGTGTCTTCAAATCAAATACACTGCAGTAACCAGAGTATCCGGCATTAAAATATAACGAGTCTGAAGATTATCATTAATATCAAACACATTCCTCATTCCAATAAGTTTTATTTTTGCGGCTATCCTATCAAACCAACACTAGAAGCTATCAATTATGCCGCTCATTGTGGTCAAGTTTATATGCTAAGCAATGCCAATAAAGTAGCTCAATCACTGTCAGCAGTTACTCGTTTGTTGATGTGAGGCTTGTTAAAATAACTCATACGCAAACACCTCTGAAACGGCTTATTCTCCTCTACGACGCCAGCAAAGCAGCAAACGGGCCAACATTGTGCATTACGTGAATTGTGCATGGCCTTCATTTTGTATTATGTGCATTGTGCACTGCGTACATTACGCATTGCGTGTATTATATGCATATGAAATAGTTTAAATAAGTCTAAACAGTTTTGAATGGTCGTGTGCTTGGCGAAAGCTGATCATGCAAGTCTGTTGAAAACCACGGACAATGCATAATATTGACACATATTGAAAATGATGTGGCGCTTAGTGAAGTAAATGTTAATACACACATATATTAGAATTGCTTGACAAATAAACAACTGATGGGAGGGGAAAAGACCATAATACATCATTAATGTAGGGAAAGGCAATGGCAAATAGTTAGCTTTTCTCCGAGAGATGAGTGATGAATTATTTACCCCTGGCTGTCAACTGAACGGCATTGGCTGTCTCCCCTTGCCTTATACGGTTATATAATCAATGCAATATCTGTAAGGATATGCCTTTTGATAATATACAAAATGTCTTATTCCTAGACAAGCTGTGGACTGTGAGTAAACGATTACAACCAGCATTTACTGGATTCTTTGCTACAAACGTCCAAAAATTATATTGGCTCAGACTGACATCGCAATGTTGGCATTGACTATTAGGGAGCCAGCAGCTGTAATATAAAGCTTTCTATACCTGCTTGATTATGCTTTGACGGTACTCAATGCAAATAACCGTGTTCGTTTAGCTGTGACATCCTGGTGTTTGTTTCATCCCGTGAACATTTGCCCGTATCGGTCAATTTGTCGTGTAGACCTAATATCACCGTGTAGTAATGGCTTCTTTAGAGGCCCAACTTATACGTGTTTTTTGTTCGGGGGGGGGGGGGGGGGGGGGGGGGGGGGGGGGGGGGGGTGCTCCTATAAACGTAGCCTTGGCATGTCAAAGAAAAGGGGTTGTATGCAAGGCAACTCCGACGCGAAATGATATTCGTCTCTTGGAGGATTTTAAAACGGTTATTGTGTGGCACAATTTCCTGGAAATGTATTAATCAATTAAACATCGCACCAACGTGATATTGTAGATTGTTCGTTTCAATACTGATGAGTTTTGTGGAACCCTAAAGCAGCCATTATAAAGTTTATCGTAATCAAGTGTCGTTTAAGGCAATAATTTTCCTGGTTATTATAATTTAACAACCCCTATCGATCTGGCAACTTTACATTCAATGAAGTGATTTACAATTGTTTTCATCTCTTAAACAGGTCACTGTGAAACGTTGTGATTGCGTGCCGATAACGTTGTGCACACAAAGCCTGTGAAATATTTGCTAACAGCATTGAATAGTTCATGCTAAGCATTTTATAAGCAGTGAAGATCATCATGGCGTGCTGGTCATTATAAAACATGTTAGCAGATAGGTTGAACTATTAGTTTCCTTTGCGAAAATAAGTAGCGGTAATACACGTAGCTTGTCAACATACGTAGTCACTTACCTGGTACCAAGCACCTGGCCTGCCACTCAAGCGAACAAAATTGTCTCAGAGGATTCCATCATTTGCTTTGCATTTACAGCTAACAACCAACGAAACATTTTCGAATTAACGCGACGATTTTATTATTATCGGCATAGATCGTAGCATTAACATTGCATTTAAATTACACCACTTTGAAGCATTACGCACATGCTTTTACGTCAACGCAAGCATTGTCGGAAATGCACATTTCACATACCAGGCTGTTTTACCAACCGGAACATGAGCCTACGTTAACTATATCTAGCCTTAACCCTATTTATGCTTTTTCTTCATTTATGCTCGTGTATTTCAGGTTTACGGCTGATGCGCCTTTTGTATTAGTGTCAGAGTAATTGACCATATAGTCCAATGAACGTATGAACATGCCAAAAGCATCCGCTCAGTGGTGATGCACACCTAATGGTTCAAAGACCATTGTCTAACGTTGATATCCGATCTGCTCCCTAAAATCGATCACCGTATTTCCTGATAATCATTACGACTAAGGTATAACGATGTAAATTGGCCTAAGCCAATGGGTAACACCTAGTCAATTGCTGTTCTCAGCAGGCGAATAGTTGATTCAATGTGGTTAACGTCATAGCATTGATTCTTCAAACTTGTTTCATTCCCGTGTACCCATTAACTAGATGACAACCCAAATTCAAGCCGCACCTTCAACACACGAAAGTAGTGAATATATACTTCCTCATTTACGCAGATTCAGAACACTGGAAACAGTGTAATCGTCGTCCCAGTTTGTTTATGCTAAGATATGCTATATTACTCAAACCATCAATACATAAAAAACAACTCATGTAAATTCTTAGTAAACATGCTATTACATATCCATCTTCTATCTTACTACTATATGGTCAATAATGTAATCTGCAATTAGGTAATCAACAGCGAATAAAATGGTCTAACAAGGACCGGTTTTCTAAATTTTTCATCAGTTTTTGATTAAGCATCGCCGATGACAACAAAATTGACTATATGATCATGACAGAGTTTGATATGAGAACCAATGAGCATTGCCATTCTGTAACCACCGATCCATGCGAGATTCAACGAAACGCAGCATCAATTCATTGTGTGCAAAAACTAAATATAAATCACCCAGCTAAACTTTGTGAATATCGATAATATTTAATAGGATGGTCCTTACACCTGCAAGAATGATGTATGCCACTATGCACAATATATTAGTTTTTTAATCACTATGAGCTGAATAGCATAACTGAATAATAAATCTGCATTTTTATTTTATAAAGAAATGTTTATTCACAACTGTTCCTAAATTATGCTATACAATAAAATCCCGTTCTATTTGCAACATGCATGTTGATTCAACATGTGGGTATATGTCGATGAATATACACACAACATCGGAAATGACGCATACAGTGACGGTTGTATTCAACTTTTACATATTAACTCTTTCGTTCTCAATGCACGTTTTACACCAATAAAACTATGGGCGTATATTGCTCGGATATAGTGGTTTAATGTTCTCATTGATCCTATTTCGAAACAAGACATTTTTCACCATTGATAGGCGAAGTGATGCACGAGCAATTTGTCCTTAACGTGAGTGGTGATTGAAGTAAGCAGGATATGGAATGATAGATTGCCTCACTATTTAGCTGTGATGGCATATTCTGTGTTCTAAAGCATGGGTCGATTGAGCTTTGTGGCAAAAATGAGACGTTGACACGCCTAGCCTCTATGCCATGTCTGCGTCGGGCTGATAAATTTGATCTTTGCATATGACGAAAAATGGTTTGAACATGGCAAAAGAGACACTGCCTGTGTAGTTGTTTTTGCGGGAACAAGGTGAAATCCAGGGCTTTCATCTTGCTGTTATCAAACGCATGTGGATATATTTGACATTGTTCAAGGGATTATTATCCCATATCTAATAAAGAATGTGCACTGAGCTAATAGGCAGTCAATCTTGTGAAGAGTCAGCAGGTAAGGCTGAGAGCATATCGTGCAGCAATGGGTCATTAAAGCTTCCTAGCATCGAATACATCAAGACGTTTATTATCTTGATCTCTTTCATGGCGGAACACAGCACAAATATGAGACAATACAGAGGTATCAGAGTTTATGATAATCGTGCCATGAATCAAAGCGCAATCAGAAAAGGATTCACAAAGACACAGAGATGACAAAATCCATATCAATACTACCGCAATTAACAACATATCTACAGCAGTACTTAGAATGCTTGCTGCTGTTTATACATTTTGAAACCTGACGGACTATATTTGTTCTTATCCTTGCAAGTATACATTGATATGCTGGGAATCTCCATGTTGCTAAATATATTCAAGGCATGTCCACTACAAAACAAGAAATACGAGCGTTGGGTGTTATTTAGGCTTTAGTCGCCGATGCTGTTAATCATATAACATTAATTAACTATTTAATTTGCAAACATAATGCAATGTTTGCTGCACATTATAAAGAATACCAGTTGTCGATCGCCGTCCAAATATCGTCACGTATTGAGCTCAAATTTGTACTTCAGTTTGATCAAGGCATCAATAACTTGATTAATGTTATGAAACTCCAAGTAACGTCACATATGCTATGTTTTTGTGAAATTCAAGCTAAAGCAATACTACTCATGTTTCTACGAAACCGTACTTCATTGTTGTATAAACATTGACACTGACACTATTGTCACCACCTAAACTTGTTATACGCTTGAGCTTCGTTGCGGTCAGATTAGGTGGTGATAAGATTCGTGCATATACTCATGAAATATCATCATCACTTATAATCATCACGTGTAAACATCGAATGTTACCATTTGGTGATATCACCACGTGTATATATATTGTGTGGCCATCTGATAAAACTAATACCTATCCCAGCAACAACATGCAATCTAAATGTAAAATAACATGATATATGTTCATTAAATCAACAGCGTGGACTTAACGCCTTAGTTAAACTAATTCCATAGCATATCTAACGCCATATGTAAGATAACGGCTGATTTAAGTTGGAGCCAGATATACGACATCTTGTGTTTTCCAAATGAAATAAAAACATAATCTGGTTAACGCGGTGGCCGAGTTGTCTAGATACGAGATGCTTTATTGATCGCATTCTTGGACAGCAACGGCGCAAATATTAACAACTATAAATGGACGAATGTAGGTGAGGCGTAGGTCAAATTTTTGTTGCTAGTAGTAGTAGTAGTAGTAGTAGTAGTAGCAGTATGAACATAAAAAAGGCATTACATTTCAATGACAATGTTACGCACGCTCCTTTCAATCTATTCAAACAAATGCGTATATTGTTAAAATGTTATATTGTATACTAAATGAGCTTAACCTGGTGGTTGGTAGACCTTTATGGTTACAATATCTTGTTTTGACACTAATGTTACCTTCTCAAAATACATATTGGCTTGGTTGATGCGTGGTTTGTTAGTCAACTGCCCGCTGATGTGACACTTATTGTCATGGTGTCGCGAATATTTGTCAAACGTTTTCAATGTCATTGCCCAACAAATGTGTGACTATGACAGATAAGGGCGCATTGATGGAATGCACATTTGTTAAAGGCCATTGGCCAATGTTAAAACCCCATTAGCGTTTCAGAATCAATCACTTTATGTCCTGATCAATATTATCACGATGGTAAAGAATTGTATATTGGCTTCACTTGGCGCTGGGTAAAATTCTTCGTTATCAGTGTTCATAGCATGCACACGGTTGGTTCAATAAGTTGATGCTCATTTTGTTACTTGATAATCCTTTTCAATTATCGATGTCTAATGTGGATCATTTCGGTTGCATTATTGTTTTGTGAACCTGCTAATCAAGTGCATCAACGCTGTAAATCATTCTATAGTAGTAAAAGGACCAACGCGAAGCCACAATGATGATAGGGTGCCCGTGACTATGAGCTCGATGTAAAATGTTGAGAATGCGATTACCTTCTTATTCAGTCAACCTTAATGTTGTAACCACACCACTGCTGGCCAATCTTTGGCCATGCTACAATATTTGCCAGGTTTGCTTTAATTCGCGTACTCGTGCATTGTGAATAAGTCTTCATCCATTATGCATTGGGAAGACGAATTTGCATCGACTGCATTCTTATTTATCGCCCTGATGGCATCTATTGTTCAAGCAATTTACCACGCCTTTTAAATGTTTGGGTTCCAACAATTACCATTACTCTGAAGGTCTCCTTAAGCGCCCAGACACCGCCTCAAAAGCAATCAATATAACCCTTTGAGTGTGAAGCTGTAAATTGGTTGACATTGTGATCATAATTTTTATGATTGATGGAATAAAAAATTTGCTGAAGGACATGGACCAATGTTTTCATCCTATTACCATTTTAGGACCATTCACTTCGCCTGTTCAAAAGAATCACGACAGTAAATTGGCTTCAGTTCGCGTTTGCTTCGGTATCAGTGTTCATACCATGCAGACGTTTGATGCAATGAATTCATCCTCATCTTGCTACTTAGTTTATTAATTTCTTCTTGTGAAGGTTGCAATTAAGTCGAAAAAAGATGTGCTAATCAAGATTGTAATGAGACTTGTGTATGTACACTGCCCAGAATGCGCTTACATTCTTATTGACTCGACATAATAGTAGTAACCACGCCACTGGTGGTCAATCTCTGGCAATGCTAACATTTTTTGCTAGGTGTCTTGCGTATTTGGGTAACGAGAATTACTATTACTCTGAAGGTCTCTCTAAACTCCCTGACACCGCCTCAAAAGCAGTCAATATAACCTTTGGAGTGGGAAGCCGTAAACTGAGTCATATGATTTTTATGATTGAACAGACACCATGACGGCTGCATAGCGCTCACCATTCAAATAGTGTTTATTGCATTCCAAAGTTGTCTTAATTATGGCCTCAGATCAGCTGTGTTTGCCCGCATGTGATTACTACGGGAGCCACCTACCTAAGAAATGAGACGCGATGTGTACGTCCGGTGTTGGTGACACATAATGTATATATGAAATAGATTTGACACTCTTACATAGTACGTATTCTACCTCATAAAGCCCACAAGGAGAATATATGAGCAATGCAATAGTATAGTTGACTTCTGGAGGTCTCTTTGCGGGATGAAAGCGTAGCCAAATGCTTTGCTGTAGTAACACATCTGAGTAATATCCAGTAATGCAATGGTACGTATAAGCCAATACATCATAAGCACTATAAGGGACCACGTTAGACAAGAGAGAAACATCGCACATCGAGAGTTGATTAACACCAGAAAGCAATAGAGGTTTGGGTTTTCAGGCGGTGAGAATGACGTGGTGGTGTCTTGCGTTTAGTTATTACCGTTAGCAGCAGGCATACTACGTTATCAATATTGTGGTATGGTATGGATATCTTTATATCATTCTTTTCGCAAATGCGCGGTTACGAATTGTGCCTTGTTTGGCAAAGGGTCATGTGTCGTATGTGGCAGTGGCATGTCCAGAGTTATCGATCCCGTAGGAATTAAACCTTGAACACCGGTAATGCTGTGATAAATTGTTTACACGATACGACAAATTCAGGTCAAGGCATGCGCGAGTGTTGCGTTTATGAATTCATTCCAATTGCACACTTGATTTGGTGATAAAGTTGAATGATAGATCAACCGCGGCTAAACGTTCTGCGTCGACGCAGTCAAAGTCTAGCATCTTTGTCAGATTGTTGTGGCTGAATCACAGGTAAGTGACTGTTGTACCAGCTAATTGAGTACAAAGACAATCAGGAACATAAGTTCCTTTAAAGTGTAATTCCGCTAAGATACTCAGTGGAGCGAATATACCATTTGGAAGTTGGATATGGACATTACCGTTTGGTTTGGGTACGATCGAAGATCGGCTCATTCAGGGCTGTATTGGAACTAAGCAAGTAAGAAGTGATACAAACGAAGTTTTCATTTGAGATTGTTAGTGTGGTGTCACTGGTAGAGAAATCTGCTAACGAGTAATGCAGACAGGGAGCTGCGGTAGAATGGCAAAAAACAAACACCGAAGCAATGAAAGTGACACGAATCATTTGGTTTCGCTGGCTCAGATTTGATGCAAAGTGTACCCAGATTCGGCAATGCTGCTGACGGATAAAATCTCGATCAATTCAACAATGTGTACAGTCTTCACGCACCACATCTTAACTTAAGCACTCAACCTAACCAACTGTTTTTTCATATATTTGAACGTGTTATCAATCACGCTACTCTTTGTTCTATGTATTATCTGAGTTAACACTCTTTCAATGTTATGTTAGAATACAAATATCAAGAATACACGCTAACCCCACTAGATCACGTGATGCGTTCGCTAAGATAGATGTGCTCCTCGAGGGGAAACTTCGTATGAACAAGAAGCGTGGCAAATGAGAGTTCCCACATAAATATACGCCTCTGGGTGGCAAGAGACTGCGATCTATATACAGTCATTCACTCTCTCTGACCCTCTCGCTTTCTCTTCATTGACAGAGTGGCAATCAACATTTGATCAACCGTAATGTGAGAGTCATCTATTAGAGACATACAGTCACAATTCAGAATAGTACGATTATGGAGTCATGTTCTACTCTCGTA
>CM067357.1:51765381-51805381 GCA_034190875.2 Urechis unicinctus
CATAAGCAATGAATTTGAATATGCACCATATAACCATTTACTTAATTGGATTTGCGTACTACAAGCAATAATCTTGAATATGTACCACAGACTTGTGTTTGTTGAATGGAATCATGAAACCATTATTACAATGGCTTGAATATGTTACATATGCTGTGATTAATTCGCAAATACAAACAAACAACAAGTGTGTTTGGACACATATGAACAGTCCCATTAGTTTGTTTTTGTTGCACGAGTCACACCCTGATACAGCTGTATTGCTTCCCATTTAACGCCAATGCTCGATAGTGACAAACAGCTTTTCCCGATGTAGTGAAAATCACTCACACTACACAGCCTCATCCAACTGATTATTGCTATTGCAATAAACACAGCGTTGATGAATAGTAGCAACACATGATTGGTGTTTAATCGTTATTATCAAGGTCGTCACCTTTGTAGGGTTATGCAGTGCTTGTACAGGAAAATCGATGCATCCTACTTGCAGCTCAAAACGCCAATGCAAAAGCTAACAAAATTGACTCCGTTATGACTGCCTTGGAGCTGCATTTTAATTATGAATGCAGTGTCATAATGCAGCCACATTTTAGGTAAACGAGAAGTTTCGAATGTTATAGTTGGAGTTTTTCTATTACACATGTATGACATATGCGACGCGGCAAAATGTAAATCTTAATACATTAGCACTAAAATGATGTCCGCATTCGACACAATTATTAGGCTAGTGCAGTTGAATTATAAGAGGTGAAGACGAATATTTTACACGAGGTGTCTCTATTAGAAGGAAACGGCACGGACAAGAACTAATGTAGGTAAGAGTGCCAAACACGTGCGACAGTCACAAACGCTCCATTAAAGCTGACTTAAAACATATTATTGCAATGCCAATCAGGCACATACATATAAATTATACAATACATGATGGCCATGCCATGGTGAAAAATAAAGAACTTCCCTAGATAAAGAGAACGTTTCGATTTTACATATATGAAAATGCATGCCCCTAGCCAGGAATGCCTACCTGCTTATCACAAGCGAAAATGCTGTGATTGGCCACAAGACAATGCATGAAAACCTTAATGACCATTAAATCGCTAATCGAATCGACATATTATATAGATAATGCAGCTACAAATGAAACATCAAAATGCAAGCTTCAATATATTCCCTCTCTATATTAACGTATTTGCAAATATGGCAATGCAAATGAAGCAATAAATAATGTAAAACAAAGGTTGTACATTTTGTTTGTCTGATAAATGCGCCGGCTCCCATAACATATAAATGTAATCTTAGGCGATGTAGATCGCAATTTTAGTTCTTACCTCTTGAATTGTGATGCACGCTTAAGCACTCGTGAACACCAACGCAGATGTTTGTAGAGGGTTGGTAGATCCATAATTACCACAACGGCGGCCAACAATGTTAGCACTATGATATAAGTGGCTCCTATACCTTGTGCGGAGGGTCGTTTATCAGCTTCTGTGTACATCTGCGCGGGTAGCAGGTCCTCGCTTGTCACCCGAGTTACTGCTATAATCAACCCATAAGCAGAAAATGCAATATGATAGAGGTCATATTGATATTTGCTTGATTTGCACAGCTTTCAAAACGGTGTAAATCCCGGAAACAAATTTTAAGAAATGTAACATCTGAAGTGAAATGTACTGTACAGCTCGATCTCACGCCAAATACCTTCGCATGTTTGCAGCATACACAATTGTGACTCCTGGCTTTTTCCGTCACACAATTTCCCATCGTTCTCAGGATCCCGACACACTCGTCTGCGTTGACGTGTTCCAGCTCCACATACGGATGAGCATTCGTCCCATTCATTCCATGCGAGCCAGTAGCCATGGACGGGGCACGGATTCAAGCCGCATTCTCTTCCACCAACATTGTAATCTAGCCAAGCGAATTGTCATACATAAGGACAGTCCCGGTGGAGGGGGAATACTAACAATACTCGATTAAAAATATTAGATAAAATATACGATGTAACCTATACGTACAGATAGTAAAATTGCTGGTTGCATGCAGAATTCTGTTGCAGTCAGACATCCGCAAAGAGTCACAGAGTAAGATGGAGAACTGATATCCTTCTCCACACGAGACAGTACAGCTGGTCCAAGACGTCCACGTGTTCCACGCCAAAACGTGCAAACCTTCACATAGGTTTTATAAACTTTAAGTATCATCACATTAATTTTGCGTCTGGATATTGCGCAGAGCCAACATAAAGTGTACCACAGATTAGTAGCACGCATGCAGTATATTGATTGCATCATCACATTGTTCATCATTGTGACGTCTCTGCCTCCAGCATAATCGTTACTTACGCTAGCATATGGTCATCAGACAGAATGTAGGAAATGAATACATACATAGATGCATGCAATAAAACGCAGAAATATAAGATTCTGTTATGATCATATCACCATTCAGCCCCCCTGCCTTTGTATCACTCGGACACTCGTTAACAGTAAAACTGACAACTTCTTTTGCCAGCTGTGATTCATTATCAATAATGTTGAATAATCTAACACAATTGATATTCATATATAATTTCATGGTTATACCGTTTTAGCATTACCGAATACTTGTATATACTTCCTCATTATTTGACAATTACACCCGTATTCCAATATTTCTTTACTAACACCCGCGGTTATGCAAATACTCTGTTGTAACTCACTTCCCAGTTTTACACTCTATATGGTAATTACAAATAATTCTATGATCGCTTGGTTTCTTCATTATTACTTATTTCGTCAACCTTCCAAATCAGGTAGCAACGACATGCTAGCATCTGTATATGTCTACAATATATTGGATGCAGCCCAAATGTGTTCTGCTCTGGTTTACTCATGCGTTTGACTAATGTATTGTTCTGGCTTCTCAATCATCACACTTTTCTTAAGTATACTTGTCATACGCACGCCTTGCACTAAACACCTGCATATGCGCATGTATTATTACCATATCCGTTGGTAACATAATCCATAGCTTACGGACAATGTCTCATTCGCCAAAACGACACCTGGCATTCATATTGGTATGAATTAAAACTGACAGGTGAAATAAAACTAAAGTCAGCAGATTACATGTAATGGATGTACCTGTCATTGGCATATTGGTCTTCGGCATAATTACTTTGATCATTGCTATTTTTGATTACAAGTGTTGCTTATCCGGCTCGCCAAACAATTAAATTGTGTTACCATTAGCAAATGACGCAAGGATCCTAATAGAGATATCCACGCAATCCACGTTTGAAACTCACCGCTATTGTTCCAGTCGGGTGCTGCTGATGCAACTATTCCTGGTGTACTGCTTGGTACTGGTTCAGATAAATCCGTCCTCGAGAATGATGTTTGCATTGCTGTGTTGGCCACTTCGGTTGGCGCTTGTGATTTAAAAAGCGTACTAACGAATGTTGTTAGCACCTTGTTTGATTGTGATGTAGATTCTGCTCGAGAGATCGCTGTTGCTACTGTTGATACCATCGGCGCTGCTGTTACAACTGTAAAATTATCTCTACATATGAGTGCATTGTAATGTTGACCTACCGTTGTAATTCAGATAGTTCGTACCGACCTGGGCAGGTGAGATTTTCTTGAGGCACTGATGTAAGTGCAGTGCCATTCCATTCGGCTGTTCCCGAGCATGTCGGCGGCAAAATATTATTATATCCTTGCACCCAGCTCCAACAGCAATCACAATAAGCAGTTGTTCCGATCATATTTATAAACGGCGTGGATGGCCTAACCTGGAAAACACGTTATTATTGTTTGCGTGTGTGTGAATAGGTAGATTGTATTAAAGTGTTTCTGTAATAGAAAAGAAATTACATACTGTAGGAAGGCATCTCAACGATGTCATCGACCGCATTTGTACTTCTGAGAGCCCTTTTATATTACTTATACCAGCTGCATTTACAATTGGCGTCGATGTGAGAGTAAGGTAAGTTATCGTTGCGTTAACAAACTGTCGTTCTACATCAACTAATGGGTTTTTCCCCCTAATTCAATTGATTTAGGTTTGCTCCAACAAAAATGAATTCCAAATCACTAATATTATTGATTCCCGCATTGACGGTCCTCAGATTTGTCAGGTTGGCGAGCGCTGCTAGACTCGTGACTTGATTATTTCCTATCTCAAATGTCACAAGATGATTGAGTCCCGATACAGCATCCGGTGCAATTCGTGAAATCCGATTGTATGATGCATCTATTTTGGTGAGCTGATTTGCTTCCATACAGTCAAATGTCGGAAACTCTGTCATCTGGTTGTGGCTGAGGTGCAAATCACTAATTGAAGTTCCTGCCAAATTGGAACAGTTAAATCCTGTTAGGTTGGTACTGTCTAGGTGTAGCTCCCCCAGAACACCCAAGAAACTGAATATCCCATCAGGTACTGTTATGTTTCCATTTCCGTCAAGTACCAGTTTTGTTAAGTCCGGTGCAAGGCATGTTAAATTAGGGACGACAGATAGTTTATTATTACTCAGATCCAGATCTACTATTGGGGCCCCTGAAAAGGCCTCGCATGGGGCAGATGTGATCGAAACGTTCCTCAAAGTCAGATTTGTCAACAATGTATAATTGTAGAAAAGATTGTCGGCAAGGCACTCCATGTTTTCGTGTCTGATGTCAATTGCAGCAGCATTAATGGAATACTCCAAGGGAAACACTGGGCACTGCGCATTGGACACGTGGAAACAACCACATATCCAAATAAGGTTACTCAATAGCTTTATGCTTTCCTGGAGCGATGGCATCAAAGAGGGATGACGAAGGGCTCATATACAATCTGAATCAATCAGTACAAATATAATTGTAATAGAACACAATTGTTGCCTACAGAAAATGGAATGAGCTGCAGAACTGGGACCTTTCGGGGGTTAAGCGCAATTTCTGCGGTGATTTAGAATATGAGTTGTGATGCTTCGACTGTATCCTAAAAATGCCCATGTTGGATTGCAAAAGACGCCCACTTTCATGCACGATACCACGGGCCATTACAAATGGGAGAGTAAGATGGAGAACTTCTGACCTCCTCCACAGTGCAGCTGCCAACGCATTCCAGGCCAGTGGTCTTGATTCACACACGCCCATAAAGTGACCGATCACAGTGACACAAGCACAGATCACCCTCATAAATGACAATGCTCATCATATTAACCGATAACAGCTTCACAATCATTGACCAAGAACGCAATGCATTCAACCACAGTATAATTATCGCTTGCCTCGCCCAGATAAGAAGAAGCAGTTTTATAACTGGTCACATTTTTATCCCATCACCGTCAATATATACTATAGCAGTGTCGCTTTTATTTTCAAGTCCCTTTATGTTAGTAGTAAACTAATAGACCAAGGACGGATTATCGGGATGTTTTATAAAGTTAACTGTGTATACCAAGAACTAAACTAATATTTTCACTGATCGAAATGAGTGCTAGTCCAGTTGTTCTGAGCCTAACAAAAATATCACAGGGCTAGAAATTGAACATCAATTTGTATTACACTTCATCAGTGAAAATTATCGTGGTGGTTGATTTGACGATCTTAACATAATCGAAAATTGACAATTTAAGCGAATTCAAATCAATAATACGTCATGTAGCATTACTTTAAGTTAGTAAAATTCAAATAATGAATAGTAGTATTAGCTCAACATCGGGCAGCGTTACCTGGACAGGTGAGACTCTCGGTAGGGACATCTGATAGCGAGACGAGATTCTTTTCAAGCAAAGCTTTTAGTCCATCGCAAACAGCAATAACTGTAAGCTTGTCAACCATATTCAGGATGATAACATCTGCAGAAACCTGTCACAGCCATTGCTATTCCACCTTGTCATCGGACAATATAACGATAAGGCAAATATGACACGGTGATTAATTTTGATTAAACTTACCTATTTCAATTTCAATTGCATTTGGACATTTACACGATAGGTGCTGTTGAAGCTTCACAATTGACGAAGCTTAATTAACCTTTGTGAGACACTTCAGAGTCGGCATAAAGAGAACTGACATCTTGCTGACAAGATCCTCGACAAGTTCAACAGTAGCCATAGACACTGTCAAAGTATCAGTGGTGATATGTGGAAACTGACCTTTGCTGCTCTTAATTGGATTTGTCTCTAGGTTGACATCAGTGAATTGCTTTCCAACGAATATATATTCCAAGTCGGTTATGTCATTAGAGCCGGCATGGAAGACTCTGAGGTTTGCAAGGTTACCAATGCTTCCTATATTATTATTACTAGCAGCCATTTTGTTGATATTGATCAGTCCGACAGAAAAGCCGCTGAATGATAGATCAACCGCGGCTAAACGTTCTGCGTCGACGCAGTCAAAGTCTAGCATGTGTGTCAGATTGTTGTGGCTGAATCACAGGTAAGTGACTGTTGTACCAGCTAATTGAGTACATAGACAATCAGGAACGTAAGTTCCTTTCAAGTGTAATTCCGCTAAGTAACTCAGTGGAGCGAATATACCATTTGGAAATTGGATATGGACATTACCGTTTGGTTTGGGTACGGTTAATGTCACATCTGGAACGCTGGTATGTTCGTTAAACCTCAGATCTAAAGGCATCCCCCGGCGCTGTTTTGATTGAATCATGATCGAAGATCAGCTCATTCAGGGCTGTATTGGAACTAAACAAGTTAGAAGTGATACAAACGAAGTTTTCATTTGAGATTGTTAGTGTGGTGTCACTGGTAGAGAAATCTGCTAACGAGTAAGGCAGACAGGGAGCTGCGGTAGAATGGCAAAAAACAAACACCAAAGCAATGAAAGTGAAACGAATCATTTTGTTTCGCTGGCTCAGATTTGATGCAAAGTGTACCCAGATTCGGCAATGCTGCTGACGGATAAAATCTCGATCAATTCAACAATGTGTACAGTCTTCACGCACCACATCTTAACTTAAGCACTCAACCTAACCGACTGTTTTTTCATATATTTGAACGTGTTATCAATCACGCTACTCTTTGTTCTATGTATTATCTGAGTTAACACTCTTTCAATGTTATGTTAGAATACAAATATCAAGAATACACGCTAACCCCACTAGATCACGTGATGCGTTCGCTAAGATAGATGTGCTCCTCGAGGGGAAACTTCGTATGAACAAGAAGCGTGGCAAATGAGAGTTCCCACATAAATATACGCCTCTGGGTGGCAAGAGACTGCGATCTATATACAGTCATTCACTCTCTCTGACCCTCTCGCTTTCTCTTCATTGACAGAGTGGTAATCAACATTTGATCAACCGTAATGTGAGAGTCATCTATTAGAGACATACAGTCACAATTCAGAATAGTACGATTATGGAGTCATGTTCTACTCTCGTAGTGTAAATGCGACTTCTATTTCAATCTGACGTCAGTGCATCTTCGTTGAAACCCTCGTGCTATTGTCTAGATGTCCATTGTCCTGGGCCACTAACTGGCTCCTAGTGTACATGAGTATGTATACTTAAGAAGATGGAATTGGACTAAGCAACTTGTTTACATGTCACAATACAAAGCCACCGTGCGAATTTGTAACGATGCTACAAAGCTGTACTGCTCACAAAGTAACCAAGTTTGCAGCAGTAAATTTTGCTGATTGGCTGAATGGACTGGTAATGGTTTTACATAGCTCTTGTTAGGCTTGTTATTCGTAATGAATATTGCACTGTGTTTACGCTTTACATGATGGGATTATACGGGGTTCACTATTGGGGATAGTGTGTTTTTAGGCTAGCTTTGTATAACGCTGGTAGTTTTATTTTGGAAACGTTTGCCCATTGGCTTTCGCTAGCGTGTATGCCAACCTCTGGCTGCTTCCATTTTCGTACATCTATCATTAAATGTTTTATGTAATGTGTCTGATGCATCAAAGGCGGTCATGTTCACCACAGATACTCGGCGTCAGATATCATTCTGTCATAATCCAAACACGGACTGAATGGTCATCGAGTTTGGATATCAGTAACTGATAATTTGATTACCAAATAAACGATATTGTATCTTTGTCTAAACATTGATCGTTAATTTAAAATCCTTGGTTCCGCAGATTACTTTAACAAATATTTTGTTTATATATTCCTGGTTTTAATAGGGTTGAATATTTTGCAGCCAACTTGCAAACAGTGATATGTATGTTTTCATTCTGCTCCTTGAAATGCGTATCCAGTTCAGAGCTGTAGTGTTGGTGAAACACACACCCACACACGCACATAAATACGCACACAAACACAAACACACACACACACACACACACACACACACACATATATATATATATATATATATATACATATATATATTCAGATAAATATATATGAATACATATATATATACGTAAATATATACATATATATATATTATAATATATATCAGTGTGTATATATAAACATTTTTAAATATACTAATATACATGCATATAAACAATCTATATATACATGCATATATATATATGCATATATGCACACATATATATATGTATATATATATGGGTATATAAAATATATATATACGTATATATATATATATATATATATATATATATATATATATTTAATGTTCTTATATATGTATATTTTTTCATTAATGCAAGTATACATTTATATATAGATATATATTATATATATAACATAAACATATCTATGTATTAATATATGTATATGTGTGTATATGTATACACATATTTAAATTTATATACAAATATATATATATATATATTTATATATATACGAATGTATATATATATATATATATATATATGCATATATATGCAAAATACATGTGTGCACATTTATAATCAAACAAGTACATAATCCCATTTTGTTGGGTTTTGCTTTATTTTTGAAACGCAGTTAGGTTGTTATATGCATGTATTTGTGACTAATTTAATTAGATTGAAAGTAAAATGTTCTCAATGACGCTGTTATTTATTTTATATATAATCTGTGCAGTGTGCTAAAGGGTAACCATCAGCGGCTGCTTCATCCATCGGCCCTACCAGATTACATGATTTGTTGAGTCTGCTGGATGTTCCGCTACAGTAATCTTGCACGATATATATGTATATATGTTTGTATGTGATTTATGTCAATCCTTGATGTAGCCATTGTCAGTTTTGTTGTTTACAGTCATGGTCACAATGTTCTGCTGCAGATGATGCATCGTGCGTAGTTATGGTGTCTCAAGCTACTTTGCTCCTGGTATCACTCTCGAGCTAACAACCAAACATTAACTGTTAATACCTGCCCAGGTCAATTGTCAGAGAATCATATAAGTCACCGATAGCACTTAATCTACGCATTGTTAAGCGGTTTTAATATATTGATGGAATAGGTTTTTTATATTACATTACTGTTTTTGCGTCGTTAAGATGGTGAATGACAATAAAAACCCTTAAGGAAATCGCGTTAACCACAGAAAGTTACATATTCCGTCTGCACATTTACCTTGACCAAAGTGCCACCCGCTTCTTCAAGGATCCAAGACATGTGACGTATTCGCATGTGACATTAATCAAAGAATCCCCAAATCAAAGCGGGTTATGTCAAGTTATATTTGATATGAAATAAAACATATATGATTGTCGACATAACTTAAATAGATTATGCTAACTTAATGCAACACAATGGCTACTTACAATAATCTTCAATACAGATTTATTACGATTTTGGGGTAAAGAGGATGATATGACAGTTGTGAGGATTTACGTTGTGAGGTATCTATAATTGTTCTGACTCATTTATAAATCATTGTGTTGTGTGTGAGCGCGATGAAATTAATTAAGATGACATAAATGCTACAATTTATGTAAGATATAGTTACGTTGGATTAATTGATTTATGACGCCATGAATAGTATAACTTGAAATTCGTAACATTTATTTGTAATCGTCTATGTGACAAATAGCAACATAAGCAATGAATTTGAATATGCACCATATAACCATTTACTTAATTGGATTTGCGTACTACAAGCAATAATCTTGAATATGTACCACAGGCTTGTGTTTGTTGAATGGAATCATGAAACCATTATTACAATGGCTTGAATATGTTACATATGCTGTGATTAATTCGCAAATACAAACAAACAACAAGTGTGTTTGGACACATATGAACAGTCCCATTAGTTTGTTTTTGTTGCACGAGTCACACCCTGATATAGCTGTATTGCTTCCCATTTAACGCCAATGCTCGATAGTGACAAACAGCTTTTCCCGATGTAGTGAAAATCACTCACACTACACAGCCTCATCCAACTGATTATTGCTATTGCAATAAACACAGCGTTGATGAATAATAGCAACACATGGTTGGTGTTTAATCGTTATTATCAAGGTCGTCACCTTTGTAGGGTTATGCAGTGCTTGTACAGGAAAATCGATGCATCCTACTTGCAGCTCAAAACGCCAATGCAAAAGCTAACAAAATTGACTCCGTTATGACTGCCTTGGAGCTGCATTTTAATTATGAATGCAGTGTCATAATGCAGCCACATTTTAGGTAAACGAGAAGTTTCGAATGTTATAGTTGGAGTTTTTATATTACACATGTATGACATATGCGACGCGGCAAAATGTAAATCTTAATACATTAGCACTAAAATGATGTCCGCATTCGACACAATTATTAGGCTAGTGCAGTTGAATTATAAGAGGTGAGGACGAATATTTTACACGAGGTGTCTCCGTTAGAAGGAAACGGCACGGACAAGAACTAATGTAGGTAAGAGTGCCAAACACGTGCGACAGTCACAAACGCTCCATTAAAGCTGACTTAAAACATATTATTGCAATGCCAATCAGGCACATACATATAAATTATACAATACATGATGGCCATGCCATGGTGAAAAATAAAGAACTTCCCTAGATAAAGAGAACGTTTCGATTTTACATATATGAAAATGCATGCCCCTAGCCAGGAATGCCTACCTGCTTATCACAAGCGAAAATGCTGTGATTGGCCACAAGACAATGCATGAAAATCGACATATTATATAGATAATGCAGCTATAAATGAAACATCAAAATGCAGTCTTACGAGCAATCACAACTTAATTTTTGTGCATGCTTCAATATATTCCCTCTCTATATTAACGTATTTGCAAATATGGCAATGCAAATGAAGCAATAAATAATGTAAAACAAAGGTTGTACATTTTGTTTGTCTGATAAATGCGCCGGCTTCCATAACATATAAATGTAATCTTAGGCGATGTAGATCGCAATTTTAGTTCTTACCTATTGAATTGTGATGCACGCTTAAGCACTCGTGAACACCAACGCAGATGTTTGTAGAGGGTTGGTAGATCCATAATTACCACAACTGCGGCCAACAATGTTAGCACTATGATATAAGTGGCTCCTATACCTTGTGCGGAGGGTCGTTTATCAGCTTCTGTGTACATCTGCGCAGGTAGCAGGTCCTCGCTTGTCACCCGAGTTACTGCTATAATCAACCCATAAGCAGAAAATGCAATATGATAGAGGTCATATTGATATTTGCTTGATTTGCACAGCTTTCAAAACGGTGTAAATCCCGGAAACAAATTTTACGAAATGTAACATCTGAAGTGAAATGTACTGTACAGCTCGATCTCACGCCAAATACCTTCGCATGTTTGCAGCATACACAATTGTGACTCCTGGCTTTTTCCGTCACACAATTTCCCATCGTTCTCAGGATCCCGACACACTCGTCTGCGTTGACGTGTTCCAGCTCCACATACGGATGAGCATTCGTCCCATTCATTCCATGCGAGCCAGTAGCCATGGACGGGGCACGGATTCAAGCCGCATTCTCTTCCACCAACATTGTAATCTAGCCAAGCGAATTGTCATACATAAGGACAGTCCCGGTGGAGGGGGAATACTAACAATACTCGATTAAAAACATTAGATAAAATATACGATGTAACCTATACGTACAGATAGTAAAATTGCTGGTTGCATGCAGAATTCTGTTGCAGTCAGACATCCGCAAAGAGTCACAGAGTAAGATGGAGAACTGATATCCTTCTCCACACGAGACAGTACAGCTGGTCCAAGACGTCCACGTGTTCCACGCCAAAACGTGCGAACCTTCACATAGGTTTTATAAACTTTAAGTATCATCACATTAATTTTGCGTCTGGATATTGCGCAGAGCCAACATAAAGTGTACCACAGATTAGTAGCACGCATGC
Organism: Urechis unicinctus; assembly: GCA_034190875.2. Lineage (NCBI taxonomy): Eukaryota > Metazoa > Annelida > Polychaeta > Xenopneusta > Urechidae > Urechis > Urechis unicinctus. The sequence goes on from CM067357.1 coordinate 51,777,593, forward strand.
AGTATATTGATTGCATCATCACATTGTTCATCATTGTGACGTCCCTGCCTCATGCATAATTATTACTTACGCTAGCATATGGTCATCAGACAGAATGTAGGAAATGAATACATACATAGATGTATGCACTAAAACGCAGAAATATATCAAATATTAAAAACAATTAATATATATACATTATATTTGTAACGCATAAAGGTTATTGTGTCGTCGTTTGCACTGGTAGTTCCCATAAGGACGTATAAGATTCTGTTATGATCATATCACCATTCAGCTCCCCTGCCTTTGTATCACTCGGACACTCGTTAACAGTAAAACTGACAACTTCTTTTGCCAGGTGTGATTCATTATCAATAATGTTGAATAATCTAACACAATTGATATTCATATATAATTTCATGGTTATACCGTTTTAGCATTACCGAATACTTGTATATATTTCCTCATTATTTGACAATTACACCCGTATTCCAATATTTCTTTACTAACACCCGCGGTTATGCAAATACTCTGTTGTAACTCACTTCCCAATTTTACACTATGGTAATTACAAATAATTATTTGATCGCTTGGTTTCTTCATTATTACTTATTTCGTCAACCTTCCAAATCAGGTAGCAACGACATGGTAGCATCTGTATATGTCTACAATATATTGGATGCAGCCCAAATGTGTTCTGCTTTGGTTTACTCATGCGTTTGACTAATGTATTGTTCTGGCTTCTCAATTATCACACTTTTCTTAAGTATACTTGTCATACGCACGCCTTGCACTAAACATCTGCATATGCGCATGTATTATTACCATATTCGTTGGTAACATAATCCATAGCTTACGGACAATGACTCATTCGCCAAAACGACACCTGGCATTCATATTGGTATGAATTAAAACTGACAGGTGAAATAAAACTTAAGTCAGCAGATTACATGTAATGGATGTACCTGTCATTGGCATATTGGTCTTCGGCATAATTACTTTGATCATTGCTATTTTTGATTACAAGTGTTACGTATTCGGGTTGCCAAACAATTAAATTGTGTTACCATTAGCAAATGAAACAGGGATCCTTATAGAGAAATCCACGTTTGAAACTCACCGCTAATGTTCCAGTCGGGTGCTGCTGATGCAACTATTCCTGGTGTACTGCTTGATACTGGTTCAGATAATTCCGTCCTTGAGGATGATGTTTGCATTGCTGTGTTTGCCACACGTATTGTTGTTTGGTCGACTTCGGTTGGCGCTTGTGATTTAAAAAGCGTATTAAAGACTGTTGTTAGCTCCTTGCTTGATTGTGAGGTACATTCTGCTCGAGAGATCGCTGTTGTTACTGTTGATGCCATCGGCGCTGCTGTTACAACTGTAAAATTATCTCTACAAATGAGTATATTGTAATGTTGACCTACCGTTGTAATTCAGATAGTTCGTACCGACCTGGGCAGGTGAGATTTTCTTGAGGCACTGATGTAAGTGCAGTGCCATTCCATTCGGCTGGTCCCGAGCATGTCGGCGGCATAATAACACCACTGTATCCTTGCACCCAGCTCCAACAGCAATCACAATAAGCAGTTGTTCCGATCATATTTATAAACGGCGTGGATGGCCTAACCTGGAAAACACGTTATTATTGTTTGCGTGTGTGTGAATAGGTAGATTGTATTAAAGTGTTTCTGTAATAGAAAAGAAATTACATACTGTAGGAAGGCATCTCAACGATGTCATCGACCGCATTTGTACTTCTGAGAGCCCTTTTATATTACTTATACCAGCTGCATTTACAATTGGCGTCGATGTGAGAGTAAGGTAAGTTATCGTTGCGTTAACAAACTGTCGTTCTACATCAACTAATGGGTTTTTCCCTAAATTCAATTGATTTAGGTTTGCTCCAACAAAAATGAATTCCAAATCACTAATATTATTGATTCCCGCATTGACGGTCCTCAGATTTGTCAGGTTGGCGAGCGCTGCTAGACTCGTGACTTGATTATTTCCTATCTCAAATGTCACAAGATGATTGAGTCCCGATACAGCATCCGGTGCAATTCGTGAAATCCGATTGTATGATGCATCTATTTTGGTGAGCTGATTTGCTTCCATACAGTCAAATGTCGGAAACTCTGTCATCTGGTTGTGGCTGAGGTGCAAATCACTAATTGAAGTTCCTGCCAAATTGGAACAGTTAAATCCTGTTAGGTCGGTACTGTCTAGGTGTAGCTCCCCCAGAACACTCAAGAAACTGAATATCCCATCAGGTACTGTTATGTTTCCATTTCCGTCAAGTACCAGTTTTGTTAAGTCCGGTGCAAGGCATGTTAAATTAGGGACGACAGATAGTTTATTATTACTCAGATCCAGATCTACTATTGAGGCCCCTGAAAAGGCCTCGCATGGGGCAGATGTGATCGAAACGTTCCTCAAAGTCAGATTTGTCAACAATGTATAATTGTAGAAAAGATTGTCGGCAAGGCACTCCATGTTTACGTGTCTGATGTCAATTGCAGCAGCATTAATGGAATCCGCCAAGGGATACACTGGGCACTGTGCATAGGACACGTGGAAACAACCACACATCCAAATAAGGTTACTCAATAGCTTCATGCTTTCCTGGAGCGATGGCATCAAAGAGGGATGACGAAGGGCTCATATACAATCTGAATCAATCATTACAAATATAATAGTAATAGAACACAATTGTTGCCTACAGAAAATGAAATGAGCTGCAGAACTGGGACCTTTCGGGGGTTAAGCGCAATTTCTGCGGTGATTTAGAATATGAGTTGTGATGCTTCGACTGTATTCTAAAAATGCCCATGTTGGATTGCAAAAGACGCCCACTTTCATGCACGATACCACGGGCCATTACAAATGGGATCAACTGAATAAATGTGCATACATGCGTAGCCATAATCCCAAACATCTCGTTAATCGTCAGTACGCGTCGTTGTAATACCCTGAACCGCATTTAACACAGTATAAATTATTTTCCAATTTTGTTGCCTAAATAGGAGTGCCCAAATGGACGGAGATGAGTGTAGATTTCCTCTGCTTGTCTGATCTACAAAGAACTCATGTTGGTAATTAAGAGCTCACATTTCATTTGGTCATTTGTATTGCCCTCGTTAGTCAGTCATGTCGGTTTTAACTGAGGTGTTATTGCCGCTGTCGTGCTTCATGCGGTGTTATACTCCTTCCATTAGCGCCGACGCATTGCTGGGGATCAGGGAGGTTCAATTATCCGACACCGATGATTCAAGTGTTAACTAGCTAAACAAGTACATAGATAAAATAGGCGTATCAACATTTTCTGTTGATTTGGAAAAGGACAATATGTCTGCTAAGGTGCTACGGTCTGTGCCAAATGCGGCTGTTAGCGTGCGACATGTCTTTAAACAAAACTAAAGTGGTATATTATTTTCATTTCCTCTCTGTGCATAACTTTGCCATCTATCTATAACCCATGTGGCTTATCTTATTCAGCCTAATTAATTGTCACAGATATGGTCAAGCTACAATGCAACATGTGCCTTTGCTTTGCACTAACAAGTTTAACACAATGATTAACCAAATACGATGCGTGATGCTATACAGATGACGCAAGGGGATGTCTGTTAGAAATATGTATCTTAATCCGAAGGAGTTTTAATTAACTAATGGAATCTTGCATGCTACCCGTACACCCAAGCTAGGTAGATACATGTATAGGATAATAAAATATGCAATAAATGTAATAGCACCGGAAAAATAAATGAATGAGATTCACCCTACGTCACAATAGGTAGATACTTCGGTAAATAATGATATTAAAATTGTTAATTGTAACATACTACCCACAGGCTTAATATGTGCAACAAAACTGTCAAAGAAACTGATTTGTCTTCATTCTTATTTCCGCTGGCTTTTGAATCTATTATTGTGATTTAAGATGACTTGAACCTTCTACTGACCCTTGAACCTGTGATTGAATGAATATTTATCGCCCTTTTGTACCTCAAGCTTCCGTTAACAATTTGTCAATGTATTGCTTTGCATTGTGTTATCCACAATACAACAAGCACAAATTCTTTTCTCATGGCATCCCTGTAAAGTGTAACTCTTATAAGCTTAGTTCAAGCGTCACAGCAGCAGTGTAAATCTACACCGTTAGCTTGATCAGTGAACGTCAAACTGTTTATTTCGTAAAAAGTAAAACATCGGTTGTGCAATGACGGGATCTTATGGGCCATCTGAGGACAGTGTCGCCAAATTTGTGGTGCTTAAAACAAATTACGGCAATATTAGCTGCAGACATTTTGTACCTGAATTATGAAGAAGATATGCTTGTTAAGAAAAATAATTTTGAGGTCGTCAAAACTTCCAGCTATGTAATATACAAATGAAGCATTAATAGGATGGTCAACACCTTACTCATAAAAAATATTTTAATATACAACTCTGTCAAACATGAACGTAATATGCTTATCCTTGCTGTAAGCGATGAAAAATCATTTGTAATACAACAAGTCGTACACCCTCACTAGATCAATTTGTCATGATGCCATTCCGTTAAAGATGGTGGCTTTCACAGCATAGTCCATCTTACAGTACAGTTAACTTTGCCTTGGCATGTCGATGTTATTCTGTTATGGAGTTCATATGGATCAACGCATATAGTGACATACACATTGACATGCCCCGTCATTTGGGATGGACAGCGCAATGCATTGCAAACGTTTCTTATATTTAGTATTGGTATACATAGCAAGTGTTCGATAATTAACAAATATGTAGTCATACATATTCAATTAAGCTTAGTGTGACATTTGTGCCATTCGCTGCATGTTGGGAATATTTCTGTTAGTAATCATATTTGAAATAATCAGTGATAACTTACATTTCCGGGACTGGCACAATGTTTTGCTCCCGGCACAAAAACCTTTTACACAACGCTGCCTTCCAACGTCAAAACGTAATGGTATCGATGGCCTACAAGAGAGCAGTCAGTGCTGACGCTCAATATTCTCCCGTTGCTTGTTGTCAAGCGTCGGGAATGAAATGGGTAGTCACCGAGTTAATTGCTCATTCTGCAATGCTATGCAGTGACAGTAAATCAAAATCACACATGATGCAGTCAGCAGAAAGTCAGTCATTAACCTGAAATCTGCAGTTAACGTCATTATCACTGATATAATGCTAATTGCTTCGCTCAACAAGTTGATGATGTATGTTAGCTGTACAACGAGACATTCGCATTTTTATCACGCCGTGCATTATGGAGGGTATCTGTGCTTGGAAACACCAGTAACGTAGCTCAATTGCCGTCAGCGTTGTCATTTGTTAGTGTAAACAGTTTTTATAATAACTCCAACACGTACTTAGTAGAGATGCCCTTCTCACCTGACATAGGTCTGTCAACCAGTCAACGATCGAACATACAATAAAGGGCTGTAGGCTGGTAATTCATGCCTGCTAAAAAAACCTTGACGAATAATGAAAAAGTCCGATATTGATTGGTTATAGGTGCAAGAAGTTATACATGTAAGGCACAAAAAAAATTAGATAATGATATTGAATGAAGGAACAATTGGCTGCATTTCATTGTGGTGTGTGGTGTCTAAAGTAGCAAGATGTCAGTCATTGTCAACCAAAGCACACTCTGTACTTCAAAAACATATACGTTTGACGACCAACAACTATATGCTGTCAACAAAGCAAACAACATCTTGACGGTTATGTACAAAACAGCATAATATTTGGCCGGTTTAATAATTAGTACTCTTCTGATCGACGTTCAGAAATAACCAGTGTGGCCGGTTTTCAATTTTTCCTATGCACTATTCAGCAAAATTCAAAAGTTATATAGTCAAGCATACCACCATTTGACAAAAAGAGCACTTGTCCATAATCTGACATGCGGTATATCTATGGAGATGTAACATGGTAGTCCATCCTTCGTACATTGCCATATGGTCGGTCTGCAGGCATGCATTTCGTTAGTCCGTCCGTTGGAATGTAGCTTAGTTGTCCGCACATATATCATGGGTATATATTGGTAATTTTTACAAGGGGTTTCGTAAATTTGTTTAAATTTAAGATAGACTTACTTGTCTGGCAACAGCGTAGTGAAAAAGTAACCTTTAAGGTGATTAATACGATTATAAGTATCAATGAAGGTATTTCAAGAGTGCGCGGGCTGTTAAAGATCAATACGGAAAATCAATGCTATAAAGGAGAATTGTTAAGACATGCAACATGTTTGGAATGATAATTGATAATGACGGCTATCTGTCCGGGGGATGTGTGTCACAAACGATATGGAGCGCTAACTAAGGTGTGGCATATACTTTATAGAGTGACCTGAACCGTTGAACATAAGTCCTCAATACATTATTAATACAATATGGCTGATGGCACTAACTATTGCAATATATCTTGGGATTCACGAATGAATGACTGATGGGAGAAATAAATAGCATGATAAATTGCTGAACGCTATTTGACATAGGCAAAATGATACCTTTTCGCAAGATAATCAATGAATCGTCTACTCCATGTTGGCACCTTAACGTCATAAGTCATTATTACAAGTTTCAATGGCCATAGACGCTAATTAGTGCAATTGTTTTTGACCGGTAATCGCCGGAAAGACACTGATATTAAGTGCAATTTTTACTAAGGCTGGCCATTAACTGACGCAAAACTACAAACAAAAGCGGAAATGTAAACAAATAGGATATTCGTTATTAAAGGCGCAATCATCACCCACCGTTTATGGACGATAATGGCCCAATTAGCAAACATCAAAACACCCACCTAATTGCTGATCAACTTCATCTACGTGATATATTGCGTCCCATCAACTTTCATAGAGTCGTCGAGAAATAGAGGGTAAAGTGTTACGATTGATATCTGCACTAGATATCACTAGTCGTATGATTGTAGGTTTTGTTGAAAAGCTGGCATGTATGACGATCTTACGCTTATATACCAAGAACTGAGTTGTCATAAGCCCATACTAGTCGATAACTTTGCTTTTATGCAACATAATTCATCCTCGTGCGGTCCGCGTCGATGATCTCTTAGATATTTCATACCATCCATCGATCGCTTACGCTTCTGGGCATGAAACTTATGGAATATGATTATTAGCTTATTGTAGAGGCACACATCCGTGTAAACAATTAGTAAATGTATATCGATCCTCGTACCAGCTTTAATGTTGTCACAGTAAGGTTTTATATCAGACGCACGTTGATCACTACATCAACTATTGAAGCAGTCATGGTTTTGTAGTGATGTCAGTCGCCCGGAGCATCCACCGACACACAGGATATCTGACATGATGCTGCTGCATTGGTGATAGAATGCACACAAACTAGTCCTCCAAACATTCGATCGGCTTATGTATTCTATACTCATATGTAGAATGTGAAGTGTTGACGGTAGGCATCAAGTAGCTATATATTCCATTTGTTTGTCGTTAATAAATACACATAGTGCTGCGTTTTGCGATGGATCTGTTTGACTTGGGGCAAATATATTTCGGATCTCTCCCCTGTTTCAGTAACAATTGGACAAAAATATATATAAAAATAAACGTTCAAAACACGAGCTTATTTGATAAAATATTCAATCCTGGCATGAGATGAAAGTACTGCTAATATATATTTTTTTTTGGAATGGATATTAATCGTAGCCATTTATGGGTTGTCTGCAACTGATTGGCCAAAAATAGTAACAAGTGAGTTGAAATGATGTTTGCTATCATAGCTGGTGGCTAATAGTTATTATAATCTAATTGTTGTTAAGCTTATATTCAGAAATGGGAATATTGAAACTCTCTTTGACCATGCTTGAATCCCCATTATTACTGACACATGTTATTCACGAGAATTAATGGCATTTGTTTGGACCGCACGTGATGTGCATTTTGTCCACGTTAACATCGCAAAGACATTAGGAAACACCTTAAATTATGATTTCATTTTCAACAATGTGTTTTATTGACAATGGCATGTTGAATGAGGGGGATACCTCAATCTGGTCATTCAACTTCTACATGGCACACAAAAATTATGCCAGTAGAAACTAATCTATAAAATAATACAACTTAACGACATGTGACTTGATTTGGATGCTGTTCTGATGTGCTTTGATCAATGTTGTATACATAATCGCGCATAATGATTAATTTACAAACGGCTTCAAAATTAATTTCGTGGAGCACCGAGAAAAACATTGATGCTATAAGTTTTGCCAGCAATGTAAAGATAGCGATCATTGAGCAGGCTTGTTTTGTTACTGCCGTGTTTGCACAAAGTAACTGCACACATAAAACTAACAAGTAACCATAGTCATCTTAGAAAAGAAACAATATCCGCCGCTTGAAGGATCAAAGAATGTTGATGAAGTGGTGCAAAATGTCACGAACATGCATTGATGAATCAATCATCGCCTCAAAGCGAAATCAGCACAGCTGATAAAGGTTATGAATGAATTAAGTGTGACAAGGAATTTATTTATAAATACTGCAGAGTCCACATTAAAGGACCTTGTAAGAATTAATGAAATTATGTCATGAATAAGTTATATTTGCATCATTGCTAAATTCTGGGATAACTTTATAACGTTACCGCCATATACAGAAAGCCCTAACTCCTGTTGCATAATGGATGCTTTCCACAAAGACCCATGTGCGGGTAGATCATTATATACATACACAAAACATCGGGAGGGACGCCTGAAAGGAAGATTCTATGTCAACATGCGGTATCTAGATCAAAGGGAAACATCATTAACTCAACCAACCAGCACGTGCATTTGAGTCCGCTTCAACAGAACTTGTTTTGTCCATACGTTGGCGTCTGATCAAATGGGCATTATCATGTAATTTATTTACAGGACGATACCAAATACCCCACAACTCTGTGTCATATCCATATACGTGACTGAACATGTTGCGCTCCGGTAGTTGCAAGCGTTTATAAGGGGAGATTCAAGGGCGACTAGTGAGCTCAATTCAACCTACACCTGCTTAAATACGCATCCAAACCCCTAAGCAGCCACAGCCTCAGCTTTACAATCCAAGTTGTGCTATTGAATTTTCTGAACCCAGTTATGTCTGATGATTGTTAAAAAGGCAAGATATTTTGCTGTGGTGATGATTGGGCTAACACGACATATATACATTGTATCACTCAATCCAACCGTGAGGAAGGAAGTATGAAACAAAATGATCCTTTAAATAGCAAAACAAACCACAATCGATAGAAATAGTTGCTGCTAACCACTGTCACTTTGCTTGAATGAGCGATGTCAGTGTGAAAGTGTTCAGCGGCGGTAGTCAAATTATTCCGTGTGAGCATATTGATCAATATACGTCATGTACCGCAAAGATACATCATGTACAAAGCTAAGGATGATTTGGACGATTTTGGAATTTTATTTGCTTTCTACTTTTACTGTTTACCAACAGTCATAACTGATCGTGGTTTAATCCTAGCTAAGTATAATCAGGAATAAGCTCATCTTAATAAATATTTACTGGCCATTATACAAAGCACGAAGTGGAGATGTGAATAGCAAAAAATGTGAATGGCGCACAACGCTAACACGATGGCATTTCGCTTGTACATTCGAACCCTTTTGTAACAAATTGCATTAAGTTACTATATAATTGCAGTCATATATCTATCGTGTCAACACATTCCAAATGAACAAAAAGATCCATCTTCAATTTTTTAACAAGCGTATCGCCTCGTCAATAATATAGGTAGACATTATAAGACAATCGATCGCCTGACACTAAAGCACTGCATCTGGTTTATGGAGAATTGTTTCCACTTGCTTGTGAATTACAGACTTGCCCACATTTTATATAGTCCGGTTTGAACGGATTATTGTGCGCATTTAGTGTTAAATCATATGGTAAAACCCAGCAAAAGGATGGCAAATCATGTTTCAACAAATCACTTTATTTACTGAAAATCAGCACTTGTGTTCTGCGTTTCATGCTTCTCAACTAAATGCATGCGATTTTCGCCAAACACAGCCTGGTCATCGGATGTAGTCAATGGTTGTTCACATTAAACTATCAGTATTGTCCTGGTTTTTTTTCGGAATCGATGTCAGCTTTAGCGTAACTAAAATGACGGCAAATGTTTGGGCTGTTTCGAGTGCTGACACGAAACGCAGTTGACAGACATTGGACATGAATAACCAAAACAATCGCCAATTCAATAGCCTGTTGCTTCATTTCATGTCAAGGCATACAGGTCAGGTGTGTCATCGTCTCATTTTTGCTGCAAAGCTGTATCGACCAACGCCATTCAACATCGGGAACACAGTTACCGCTAAAGACATACTGGAGCAAAGAATCTCGCTGTTGAGCGTATGGGCGTGATAGTTTACTAAGACATGGAAAGGCAATGTTTACGGAAAGAAGAGCTTCGTGCATTTCAAAAACGATTTTCTGGCATAATAGGCGTGATGACATGTTTATTATCTCGGGCTAGTGACGTGACGCAGCACAAAGAAGAGGTCGAGCAGAGGCGTTACAGCGCACGATAAATTGTGCTAATTGATACATCATGTACTTTCCCTTGTGCAAAATGAGAGAAAGCTTCATAGATTTGTTCAGTCTATATAATAGCGCTATTTCATCCGTGTATGTGCTGGCACCATTCACTCGCAGCTCTTTGTGTTACTTTTGTACACGCGTGATATTCTACATGCAACGAATAGATGTTTGGCACAAAATATATTCTACGCATGCAACACACCGAAGTTGTCCCGTAAGGAAAAGCATCAGCGTGCTAGATAGGCTTTTGGACATGAACATCATTAGCCATAAAATATTCATGTGCGAACACAATGCCCATGCCTGAGGCTGCCAATTTGTCTATAGTCATCATGGCACTGTTAGCTTTAGGATTCGAGTTGGAAACTTGTATGCAACAGATTAGCTGATATATGTATATATATACATATATATATATATATATATATATATATATATATATATATATATATATATATATATATATATATATATATATATATATATATATATATATATATATATATGTGTGTGTGTGTGTGTATATATATATATGTATATGTATATATATATACTTACATATATATACATATATATATATAAACATATATATATATATATACAGAATATACATATATACAAATATACATATATATATATATATAAATATATATACATATATAAGTATATATATATATATAAAAATATATATAAATCTATAAGTATATATAATATATATCTCTATATATCTATGTATATATCTCTATATATCTATATATATATCTATATATATATATATCTCTCTCTATATATATATATATATATCTATATATCTATATATATATATATGTTTTCTGTGTTTCTGTGTGTCTGTGTGTGTGTGTGTGTGTGTATGTGTGTGTGTATGTGTGTGTGTGTGTTGCTGTACACAAAGCACTGTAAAACAATTAGATTTACAGGCAGCGTAGTTTTTCAAATAAGCGCCACATGGATCGACTTCAACCAATCCGCGGAATAACTTGGTGGTTCAGCAGAAAAAATAGTGCCGTGGTAGGATTATTCGTTTTAGCTACAACCTATTGTAAGTTGCTAGCAAAATATCGAACAGCATTATTGCATTGTGATGTCGTCAAATCATCATGGTTCAATCATGTTTGTCACCGTATGCATGATAAAATTGGCTTAACAAGAATTTTGGCCACCACGCCGCGTGCTATCCTCGTTCATTCTGGCAATGAATTAATGGTTAAACAAGCTCAACCTATGCAAATCTCATACCATAGAACCATGCACTTAACGGGTTCGAAATCATCTGCAAGTTTTCCACATTACTCTACCTTAATAATGAATGTCAGAGGTAGTAGTAAAGGCTTGCATATGAGCAAATATGGAACAAACCGCTGAAGGCCAGAAATGGCTCATGGATTGTGGGCTGAACGAGTTATGGGCCGAAACGACTGTGATTCAGTCAGTACATATTTTCCCAATAATATCCCTGGTTGGAGCTTACAGTAAGAGCATATTAGGCATTATTATTGTGCATGTGTTTTCTGAAGCATATCCAGCTAAATCGACGTTGTCGCTAATAAGCTAAGGGAGTGTGTTATATATTACTAGGCAAGGAGCTAAAAACCGTTTATTAAATATTAAGCCTTCAGTATACGGTTTCTAACCTTTTGTGATAATTATCTTATTAACTGTCCGCCGCGTATGCAAAAAAAACCCTCATTCAGTCATTTGCATTGGTATTCCAATTTAACAAGTGTTATCATGGGCGGCGCTATTCTAATGTTTGTGTTAAATTAATCAACCATAATCGTAGTCTTTTTTACGACACAGGTTAAGATATAATCCTGCCGTGAACACTGCTATTTTGTCACGGTGCCACCTTGGACCAAGCAATAAAACGTAAGCATTGAATTGTTTTTAATATTTTCATGGGAATAATGCGCGTAGTCTGCGTTTTCATAGTCTGTATGTCTGTTCCGAAATTCAATATTAGTCCACAACAAAAAGCATAATTGACGCATTGATTCGTCGAGGTTAAAACCTCTGGTGGCACAGGTTTTTAAGCTGCCCATTTGTTGCCCAACACACGTTTGAATCAATGCTCCGCTTCATGGCGGCTGTTACGCTTTACATCATATGTAAATATGTATATAAAAAGGCAGTGGTGAGGACCACTAAACAATTTATATGGGACTATTTTATGGGTGGCCGATCGAAGTCACAGATAAAAGGATGATGCACTGGAATCGCCGGTGATTGGCCCTCGCCCAAAACAACAAATAGTTTATCGCCATAGATGTGATCGACTGATATATTCGTAAGAGCAAACAAGCTGGAGTGATAGAACGCTGATTGGACGGTGGATCGAATGGGAAGAATAACTTGCTATTAAATTTTGTTTCTTTAGCTTGAAAAACATATAAGGCAATATTAGGCGTCAGCACAGCCCAATATCCTAATTTGCGGAATGCAATGGGTGCTGCTTTGTCATTACTGTTGGAAGCTACACAGCGGATCAAAATACCCACGTTGATAGAAATCCATCTCCATGTTGTCCCGGCGACGACATGCATTTTTAATAACCATGTGAATGACGGGTTGTGCCCACTCGCTTACTTTCTGATTCATTTCCAGACGGTGGAGTTGATGAAAACATCGTTGCTGTTGGTTTCTACTTGCGGTACCAGGTAGGTGTTGTTCATTACATGCTATCAACTTACATTGATACATGAGGCTGGAACCACGGGCCTATGTAAACGGTTATCTAGCATGTGTATGTACGTCTGGAACACGTTTTGCACATTGCGCTTCTCACCTGGCTGGTTACGTTTAGATTAGAGTTCGATAGATTGCTGATTATTGCGTAACATACACCAGCACTAATTGCAAATCTTTTGTAGACCTGTTATTTGATCATTTCCTATGGAACTGTTTGCTGCGTTCTATATTATCAGAAACCACTGCTGTGTACCACACGCTGCATTTGCTCTTTCAAACAAATCCAAAGGCCGCATTTATATATTTCCTATAACGTGTATAACGTGGTTAATTTACAGACATTGTTATAAGGGATAACCATTTGTCAACAAAGTGACTTATAACTGCGCCGGTATTTGCATGAAAATAGCCTGCCCAATGAATTAGTGTAAACCAAATGAATGTTTCGGTTAAAAGGCAGCTTCAATAGAATTCACCCAGTCAGCCATGAATAATGCACACTACAAGTGAGAAACTTTTGGTTCGTAATGTGTGGATGAATTGATTTAGCAGCGCCAAATGTATGCCCACCGATGCAAACGGTTCTCGTTAAATAATCATGTGTATAGCTGAATCCTATCGGCAAACGAAGCAGCTTGTTGGGCTTGCATGCCATTACCATGTCTATATTTATAGCCAGCTAATGGCAAGTCTGGAAGGGTAAGGCCATAGGGAGGGTACATAAGGTAACATGAATACCGCCTATAGTGTGCATTTATATCATGCTAATGATAATATATTGCACCAGCTTCATACCGATCCCCAAAGGTAAATGCATGGACAATCAATCAACCACATTTACTACTACATCTGACAGATGGGCACTGGTCAATTGTTTAATTCCGAGTTATGCACTCTACCGATGCAGAATTATACACAAACTAGTTAGCGCGATGGATTATGCTGCATCTACGTGAAGACTTGGTAACACGAGTGCTACACGGCGTCAAATGTAATGATATATAGAGAGTAACAGTTGCTTAAGGATAAGCTAAGCTGTTGATATAAAAACGGTCTCTCTTACATATGGCAAAAAAAGTACATCAGCTATTTCTGCATTATTAAGATATTCTGTACAGAATTAATTATTTGACGTTTGAGGAAAAATGTGCGCATATTGAATTAGTCTGCAATCATTGCATGAACGTAAACAACTTTTACACATTTCATCCCTTCTGTTTAAAATCTAGAGGGCCATCACGCATGCGCATCACATGAAATATACATGTTAAGTTACCGTTTTACCGCCCTGTCAATCATGTATTAAGAATGGAATCGGACTTTGCTGTATCCAGTATCAAAATATCAAAATGCCACACCAAATCGTATACTTTTGGCATCAACAGAAAAACATTCGTAACGACCAATCAGAATTGTGGATCCAGTTGCCTATTTTCGCAGCTTAATAAACAAACAAACGCCCGTAGATGAGTGGAAGGTATAGAGCCACATGCTTAGTTGGTAGCATCCCTCTCGCTTCCTATACTTTGACTTCTGTCGACTGTTCATGCATGTACTCCTGGATTGTTTTGACTCCCAACAGTGTTTCGCGACTAAACTTCCTAGTTGGGGTATTAAATGCACACAATCCGCTGCTGGGCTTATGTCAACGAGCTAGGTACAAGCTAATATGAACATTACCATGTCCGGTGCCTTTGGTTTGAGGTATCTTTCAAGTACTAACTGCTCATTGGCTTATTTCGTTTAAGAGTGACGCTAATTGCATTAAGTGTAGTCCAAAATGATTTCTAGAATCCTGTCTTTCCAGCTTACACTGCTCTTCTGGGTATCGGAATACTATCCATGGGGGAACGGTTAAGATTCACACGTCAAATAAGCGCAATTGATACGTAGAACGTGGTTACAGCGCTGTTACGCTCGATGTTAGCTTTGAGATGTACCAATTCCTGAGGTGATAATGACACAAGATGGAATTCTAAGAGGGATCGTATGCGGAAGTTCACCTACTAACGTGCAATGTGTAGCCTTCCTTCTACGTACCGTGGCCAATTAGAATACAGGATGATCTACAAAAGTGTAATGACAGGTTTTAGAATGCTGAACGGCTCGGAATAACGCCTAAATACCGTCAGAGCGTTCAACAAAGTATAGTTTTCCTTTTCAGCGACCTAATCTTTTGAGATGATGATATTGATAATCTATATTGTAATCTATATGCGTCTATATTATCTTGAACAGTAATTTTAATTGATTCTATCCTTGTTACAAATTGACCAACTACGTATAGTGATGAAAACAAGGCCTCCAAAATATTACCACTGTGCGACAGAAAGACCCTAGCTCCCGGGTCAGTGATCCAGACAGCAGTCGACGGAATGACCCATGGTGCCCAAGAAACGCACTGATTCAATGGTGCATCCGTTGACTGCAGTATAAACCCTCTCCCGTTGTGTTCTTAGTTAGATGCAGACGCGATGGGTACAAGACACTCGAATTGATTAGGTACCATGTAATCAACTTGGTTAAACCCTATACTTACCGCATCTTATCTCTATCAAGTAACAAGCCTATCTTATAATGTACATATCCTATGGGAATATTTCATTCAAACAATGGTATATGCTTGGTATGTTAAGAGATAAGTCATGGTGTAGTCGGAGTAAGTGGAAATGGAAGGGGAGGACATGTTTCATTGGGGTAAACCAAAGAAACGCAACAGGTTGAAGGGGTTTGTGGTTGCCCAGTAAGTGTTTGGCATACGGTAGCGACCTCGGGAGTCTTGTTCGCTGCCCCAAGCTGACTAGTATCGATCAGCATTGTGCAAGCGCGTCGGCGCTAAGAAGCTTGGTATCGGGAACCGAGCGCGTGTGCTAGTCACAAGAACGTATATACTTTATGCAATGTAAATAGTGCATTATTATAATACATAATTTGCATAATGTTGTCACCTACTTAAAAAACCTTACCATCAACATGTTGTCACCTACTTGTCACGTGTGATCAAACCTTACCATTAACATGTTGTCACCTACTTGTCACGTGTGATCAAACCTTACCATTAACATGTTGTCACCTACTCGTCACGTGTGATCAAACTGTTGTCACCTACTAGTCAATCAAACCTTACCATTAACATGTTGTCACCTACTCGTCACGTGTGATCAAACCTTACCATCAACATGTTGTCACCTACTCGTCACGTGTGATCAAACCTTACCATTAACATGTTGTCACCTACTTGTCACGTGTGATCAAACCTTACCATTAACATGTTGTCACCTACTCGTCACGTGTGATCAAACCTTACCATTAACATGTTGTCACCTACTCGTCACGTGTGATCAAACCTTACCATTAACATGTTGTCACCTACTTGTCACGTGTGATCAAACCTTACCATTAACATGTTGTCGATCAATTTTGGAACCCTGAATTATCCAACGGACCAGCAACTTGTGTTGCTAACCTTTGAATAATAACCCAAAGGTTTCTCGTTGTGGTTTAAAAAGGATTCGCGGTAGTTGATGTGAATGTTTTATCTAAGTGCGCCTGTGTATGTTATAATAGATATTGCTATGTATCATACGATGAAAACGAATGAAAACGATACACATTTTATCATACAAGATTTAACTGCATCAGCTTGAATGCTTTATTGGGTTAAGTAATAACACAACAAGTCAGGTCACATTATTATGCTTTATACACGGTACTAAATTGAGCATTTATTCACATTCAGAGTTATTGGAACACAAACACAGAAGCAAAGCGGCCAATCTGAATGTCTAATCTATCACAGTAGCCTTATAAGTTAGTGCAACCCTGTAGCATCATGAAAAAGTTAATGCCACAGATTCTTGAACCGAACTACCCAGTATCACCATCACAAGTACCGACGGTAATTTTTGCAAGCGGAACTGCCCTGAAGCATCGTTAAATGTACGGTCCAAAGCGTCATAGGCAGAATATCTAAGTGGCATTATTAGAAACAGAAGGTTCGTGAACCGTGCTGCCCAGTACTATTACGATCAATAAATACGGTAGCTTTAGTGGTAAAGTGATACCTAACAAGTGCGCGCACTGCTCTTTTTCTTCGCTCTCTACAAGCAAACATAACCGGTAGGCTTTGAATGAGGCACAAACCGGTAAAAGTATTGCATGCACAAGTACACACAAGCCCGTCGTCATGACAGAGGATCCAATAGCCCGATAGTCAACGGATTGCTCCTCAACAACCGGCAGTTGCAATCAATCTTGTTTTTACATGAGTCACGTGTGTAAGCAGCCAATACCGCATTTAAACCGGAGGTAACCAGCAGAAGAGATAGATAGAGAGAGAGAGAGAGAGAGAGAGAGAGAGAGAGAGAGAGAGAGAGAGAGAGAGAGAGAGAGAGAGAGAGAGAGAGAGAGAGAGAGAGAGAGAGAGAGAGAGAGAGAGAGAGAGAGAGAGAGTGAACGCGAGACGGAAGAGGATAAAATGGCAGCGCTGCTGTGCGAAAAGATATATATTGACCAGATTCAAATAGTGTCTTGTAACTTTGTGAGCCCTCCTGCTTTGTTGATGGTTATCCCTGGCGACTAATCGGCTTCCAGTGGTTGGAGTCTAACTTGATAATGTACCCTCAACCAGAATAACTGCATGAAAGTTTACTTCCATCCTCCCATTTGTTGCTAGCAACCAATGAAGTGTACCGGTGTTCCGTTATTAATGTACACTCCAGTCTGTGTTGAATACATTAGGGCTTTCGTTCTGTCAACAGCTTTGCAGAGAGTCGAGACCATATCATTATCTTCGGAGATAAAATGCTGCGTGTCACATTCACTGCCCTGGTGTTTGTATGGCGATGCCGCCTCTCTGGATCAGCTCCGTGTCCGCCTTACCCATTAACCGATTTCTCGACCACTGACACTAAAATACAAATATCGAATGATACCATTGGCTGCCTGCCTGAATATTTGTTCAAATCCTTTACGGTTCTGAATGTGCTGATTTTGGATTATGATTCCATCATAACAGCGTCGTGTGGAGCCTTTGATGGGGCACCTTTACAAACACTGGATCTAAGTTATAATAAGATCCCCAGCGTTCCCGATCTAAGCTGTCTATCTACGACATTAACCGTACTCATACTGAACGGAAATGTTGGTATACAAATTCCACTCGGGATATTCGGCACTCTTAACATCTTATCCGAATTACACTTGAAGGGAACTTACGTCCCTCAGTTCCTATGTACCGAATTAGCTGGCACATCAATAACTCATCTCATTCTCAGCCACAACAATATGACAAATATGCCAAAATTTGACTGCTTCGATGCTCATCGCTTACTCGAGGTTGATTTGTCTTATAATAATATTTACAAGTTACCATCCGCTTCGCTATCTGGGCTTATCAATATTAACAAAATTGCTATAAGCCACAATAATATAGGAAGCATTGGCACTCTTGCAAACCTCAGCACCTTAAGGGTCATCCATGCTGGCAGCAATAACATTACTGACTTGAAATACCTATTCGTAGGAAAAACATTCACTGACGTCAATTTAGAATCAAACCCAATTTTAAGCACCAAAGGTCAGTTTGAAAACAGCACCATCTTAGTTATGACACTGTCCACGATTCCAATTGAGCAGATCGAAGGCCTCGATGATATCAGTGGAATGACAACGCTGTTTATGATAGACATGGAATCTCTTAAGTGCCTCACGCAGGTAAATATTTCCCGTTGAAATAATTAATCAGTGGTCAAATTAAACTACATCGCATATGCAAATGTTTGAATTGCAACCAAATTTAAATATTTTCTGTCATATCTTAAATTGAACGTTACATCGTTCACATCACGATATGTCCGGGTTACAAGCTGGAACTGTAATGGCTGTGTCAGGTTTCTGCAGATGTTAGTTTCCTGAATATGATTGGCAGCACAGCCTACTGTGATTGCTGTTGGCGATGGACGAAAAGCTTTGAAGGATATTTAGGGTTTCCAACGTGCTCAGGCCCTGGTGACTTAAATCTAGTCCCCCTATCTGACGTCCCTCTCCACCTTCTCATCTGCCCAGGTAACACCAATCAATATTATGCGTACATTACGATTTATTTTATAAATCTTAGCAATTTTGAAGCAAGGCTTCATGCAAATGTATGTTTTGGACTTATTTCTATGCTTCAGTCATCATGTAATAGTATCAAAAGATGTCCCTAGCCTGACTCCATTCTTCCTGGGGCAGAATAAGGGAGGGTCTCTTGTGTCTTACACACAATTACACACCTTTTACCTTTGACGTGTAGGGTGAGTTCCTGTTCATTGACGAGTAGTTTAATGCTAGGGTTAGATAAGCAACAGTTGTGATACATTTGAAATGAAGCGGGCTTCAAAATGGCGAGAGCTGAATATACAAAGAAGTACAACATTAGAACTAATAACTAAGTTTTAAGTCGTGACTATTTCGTCGCAGCAAAGACTGGTGCTCAAGTTGAAGGTTAAGGTTTGCTGCCTTTGTATGCATAGCGATCCGTATTCTGCTTAGAACATAAGGGTCTTGGTACGGCTACCACGTCGAGTTACAATGTTGCCGCTTACGTCATATTTTCATTCTTCATTTAACGTCAGCAATGGACAAACGATTTGGACGCATGTTTTGGTTCAGTGTACATTATGTTATAAGCATATCGCGTTTCTGAGGATTATCAGATTGTCACAATAACGTGTGTGATTGACTGTTAATGTATCCCGTGTATCCCCCATGGCGACATATTTAACTTGTTACGATGCCTCTCAAATACATTTGCAGTGCTCGTCGTTTCATTGTAATTAGCTTTAAAGGGCATACCTTGAAAGAAAGGCACTAAGCTGTACAACCCTCATATCAATAACTTTGCAGACCGACAAGCTAAGTAGGAAAATCCTAACATTCACATAACTAGCGCCATTAAAACCACGATCTGCCCGCGAGATGCTCTAAGGCAGACATAATGGAGCTCAGTATTACAGTTGTGTGAAAGTGTATTATGGACCAAGAACCATTTGTAGCTGCATAAGGCATCCACCTAGTCAGGCAATACAATAAAGACTGTCATGATCTAGAGGGCAGACTGTGGTGATCACACATCCGCTAGAGGGCAGACTGTCGAAGTCGACGTCCTTGCATCACACATCCTAAGAAAGCGTAGAGGGCAGACTGTGGTGATCACACATCCGCTAGAGGTTAGACACATCCACTAGAGGACAGACTGTCGTTATCCCACATCCGCTAGAGGACAGACTGTCGTAATCACACATCCAATAGAGGACAGACTGTCGTAATCACACATCCAATAGAGGACAGACTGTCGTGATCACACATCCACTAGAGGACAGACTGTCGTGATCACACATCCACTAGAGGACAGACTGTCGTGATCACACATCCACTAAATGACAGACTGTCGAGTCTGTCATGATCACACATCCGCTAGAGGACAGACTGTCGTGATCACACATCCACTAGAGGACAGACTGTCGTGATCACACATCCGGTAGAGGACAGACAGACTGTCATGATTACACATCACACATCCAGAGGACAGACTGTCATGATCACACACCACTAAATGACAGACTGTCGAGTCTGTCATGACAACTTAAGGACTGTCGTGATCACACTTTGCAGAGGACAGACTGTCGTGAACATCCGCTAGAGGTCATCGCCACAGAGGACAGACTGTCATGTCACATCCACTAAAGGACAGACTGTCGAGGGTGATCATGACTGTCGTCCTCGCCTCCGCTAGAGGACAGTCGTGATCTGTCCTGGTCAGACTGTCGTCCACACATCCGCGGAGGACAGACTGTCGTGATCACACATCCAATAGAGGACAGACTGTCGTAATCACACATCCAATAGAGGACAGACTGTCGTGATCACACATCCACTAGAGGACAGACTGTCGTGATCACACATCCACTAAAGGACAGACTGTCGTGATCACACATCCACTAGAGAACAGACTGTCATGATTACACATCCGCTAGAGGATAGACTGTCATGATCACACATCCACTAGAGGACAGACTGTCATGATCACACATCCGCTAGAGGACAGACTGTCGTGATCACACATCCGCTAGATGCCAGGCTGTCGTGATCACACATCCGCTAGAGGACAGACTGTCATGATTACACATCCACTAGAGGACAGACTGTCATGATTACACATCATGACAACTTAACTCTAGTTGAACTTTGCAGACAGACGCTAGAATCTTTCGCCACAACAAACTTGGTCGCTGTGGGATGCTCCTCGCTTTGCTGTGGGATGCTCCTCGTCCTGGTGGTTTGTTGGTGCGGTTCTTGAGGGTGACCTCATCTGCAACACGAAAATGGAATAGCCTCGTCCAGTCAATTAGCTCGAGACAAAATAATCGAGGATAAAGGTTTCCTATACTTACTGTCCTTCTCTTCCCGTTCCTATCCATTTCCATGTCTTTCCCGTGTTTTTCCACCGCTTAACAGCTTTATTATAGCACTGGTGTAACGACGTCATGTGTGCTGGTTGACAGCTGGGTTGCCAGCACAAATGAAAACATATGTTACTCAATTTTGCTGACAAAGCACAAGAACAACAATTCACAACTAGAAATAGGCCAACAAACCGAGACACGATCTCTGAGAAAGATTCATATTTATCTCAACCTAATTTGTAGTAGTTACAAACAGTGAGTAAAACGTTACCGTTCTTTGGTCCACCCACCAATCCCTCCGTTGTGTCCTGCAATATAAATGTATATATATATATATATATATATATATATATATATATATATATAGATATATAGATGATATAGAGAGAGAGAGATAGAGATATATAGATATATCTATATAGAGATATATATAGGGATATATAGATATATATATATATATATAGATATATATATATATATATATATATGTATGTAGAGAGATATATATATAGATATATATATATATATATATATATATATATATATATATACTATATATATATATATATATACATGTATATATATATATATATATATACTCTTATATCTATATATATATATAATATATATATATATCCTCTCGTATATATATGTATATATATATACATACACACATACTATATATATATATATATATATATATATATATATATATATATATATAAAATGTGAGTGTACAGACAGTGATTAACGTATCTGTTTATATTTAGAAACTACGGTTATGTCATCTACGTCACCTGATACAACCACCGTTCCAAGAACCGTGACCATGTCCTCAATTGATACGACGACAGTTGATGCAGTGGCTACTTCGCAACAGTTAACGCGACAACACGAATCGACTGCAGCTGAAGGAGCAGTTACAGCCACTACATTATTGGAAGGGACAGCAGCAGCATCTGAAATCACAATGCTGACAGATTCGACTTTGCTCTCATACTCATCAACCCGGTCAGAATTAGCAACAATGACTGCATCGCATGTAACAGAACCAGCATCTAATGGACCAACCTCACGTGACACAACTGTATCATATGACACATCTCTATCATATGACACAACTGTATCACATGACACAACTGTATCACATGACACAGAAGTATTCCGTTCGTCTGATGCCACGCTACCCGTAGCAACTTCCACACCTGCCTTTTACTCTGTGAGTGAGGCTATGGGCATGATGACGTCACCATCCCAGCCATGGACTCAGGGAGGTAGGTGTACAGTCTTACTGAATCCTATCCTTGCAAAGCAACAGTTTTCATGGCTATGTTTTCTAAAAAATGGCGCATATAATGAAAATTATAATAACAATGATAGTTTATTTCAGGCACAGGGCCCATAGTAAATAAGACATGCATGTAAGTAAGCGTTCCATGCAGTGCATATACAATACGGTACCAATGGGTCCATATGGCACCAGACCTTACCATGTAACAATCATTCAAAGATTTTATTGGAGTGTCCAATCCTCCTTATAAATGCGTAGGTCGATATTCTAATATATACTTGATATAATTAACTCCCTGGCATTTAAGGAACGTTTATATTCGCGTTGGGTTAGTATTATGCTTGTGTTACTGCACGCGTTCGTTCTCGGATTATTTTCCATAATAATAAGAGTGTTAAGTGTTTTGTCTCAACCGCTAAACTTTACCAATCATATTAAGTAATGTATTTGCTTCCACGATGGCGTGATTAGTGATTGTACAGCAGCAACACTGTACATGACGACGTATGCCATCGTGCCATAATGAGTGCTCGTTTTGTCGCAATCAGCCTTAGCCTCTAGGGCATGAAGTTATAGCAGTGCAGGATTGTTTAATGTTCTGGTAGTTGTCATGATTGTGGCACAATAATGGTTATGAGTGAGGCGTGGAAAGGCGATGCGCCACTCCTATTTGCTTATATTGTGGTTGCTTGTGACACATCATCAGTGCTTCTCCATAAATCAGGGTCATTGGCATGGAATACGTGGACATCTTGGACCGGCTGCACTACTTCGTGTGGAGGAGGACAACAGTTCGCAGTTTTGCTTTGCGATTCAGAACGTATATTCTGTGAACGGTCTCTGCGTGCTGCCAACAACATCACAATTTGTAAGTGGATTGTACTATTTGTTTTTCGACAGTGCACGAATGTTTGTTGAGTTGACGAATGAGGTGGGGTTCAAAATTTAAAAAGCAACTCAAAATGCTTCTAAATATACTACGAATTTAAAATTGTTCCCTCCTTGACTTTTCCCAAATGTGTGTTGTCTGATAAGATTACACCATACGTGGCCGGGAATGCGGATCAGATCCTTGCCCCATCAATGGCTACTGGCTAGATTGGACTCAGTGGCAAGAATGTTCGACCCTGTATGGAACTGGAACCCGTCGAAGAAGGCGAGTTTGTCAGAGGTCCGGAAAATGATGGGGACCCATGCGAGGGAAGAAATATAGAAACGGAATTATGTGAAATGCCGAAATGTCAAGGTATCAATCACTGAAGAATTGTTATGATTTTGACATGTGAATCACAAGGGAAGAATTGTTTTGATTTTGACATGTGAATCACAGTAATAGTCTGACTAGTAACTTAAACAACAAAGCCCAAGATATGATGCCCATTTATTCCATTATTTACATACCCCAGTGTGTGTAACCGATTTGTACCAATTTGACAAAGGCACCTAAGGGATGCTTTCCTAGTGTTACAACTACCCATATCAACCACTCTCGTAATGCCAATGTGTTGGTAACAATACCCTCAGAGCTTCAGGACTACACATTGACACGGGATTTGTGCAGTTGAGCTATTTCATGAAAAATGTATAGGAAGAGAAACGGTCTTTGTCACCCTGTTTGATAAGACAAAAGCATTTCGTTCCCAAAAGGGTGTTTGACATACTTAGTCGATTTGTATGTTGTTCCAGTCACACAAGTCACGCGAGAGGACCTCATACCCACGCCGGTGTTTACAGAATCTGATCACCGACCCTCAGCTAAGGGAATTGGCTCCACGTACATTGTCGTGCTTATTATTGTCGTTCTTATCATTGTGCTGTTGGATATCCCAAGCCTCTACGCTCATCTACGCTTGTTTAACCCGCTGTGTCATTGCGTACGTAACTCCAATTAGGACAACATTGATTGGGGGAACGCGGGAAAACTACTGATAGGCAGAGGATAGAACTCTGATACTGTAACATTGCTTACGGGACGCTTTATGCGCAAACGCACTGCCCATCTATTGAAGTCTGCTGCATCTTGCCGATCTGGCATACACAGCCTTGATTAAACAAAGACGAAGATTAAGAATGATGCAGCCTGAAGATAAGATATCGGCCATTGAACCAAAGAAGAATAAGCCAATTGCAAACCAAGCATTATTTGTCATGTCTGCATCTCAATCGGGTTGACAAACGCATAGAATCAAGAACGACGGTGTTTGTTCTGAGGCATTATTGCACAGCATCCCAGCACACAGACAGTTATAAAATCCGTTCTTAACGCTCATTATGATCACTTATATATCTTTTTCTATGGCTACATTTTTATCATAAACGTTCTTTTCGCACACTTTCGTGTCATATTCGTATCAACCTTATTATTATAAATGCTAATATTCTTATCACGTATTCTATTTGCTTGCTTCCTAATCCCATACATTTCAACCACGTATTTTATCATACTGTCGTGCAATACACAAAAACATTACAAAGATCCCAACCCTTCCCCTCTTGATGCAACAACATTCTTATCACTTTACACGTTATAGATCTCGGAGACCTATTACTTCGCAAACGTGGATGCTTTCCCATTCTAATGTGTTGTAACGCGATCAGAGAATACTTGTCGATATCTCCGACAATACACATTTGGTATAATCATAAAGAATGATATGAGAGTGTAATGATAAGATGTGATAAGATATGGTGATGGAGTATAATAATCAGATGTGATATTGGGATTTAACGATAAAAAACAATATTACTATATATTGATGAGGTCCAATTATGGAATATGACAATGAGTTCTAGTGATGATGCGTAATATAAGGCCTAAAAAGGCGAAATACTGACATATGCTAATGTGTTATGATAATTTAACATAATGATGCAGTATAAGAGTACTCATAATGAAGTATAACCGTACTACCGTACTACTAATTAAAATAAATAAATAACAATACTAATAATGAAGTATAACCGTACTAATAATGAAATATAACAATACTAATAATGAAGTATAACCGTACTGATAATGAACTGTAACAATACTAATGATGAAGTATAGCAGTACTAATAATTACAACAATAGTTTGCAGTAGTTTGCCAGTCATGGGAATAAATTTAATCATATAGTGAATCATACTGGACGAATTATTGACTGTATCAATGTATAGCGTCTCTGTCACGAGACGCATGCTCCCGAATGACTCGCGCAATCTCACTGACAAATCCAGATCAACATCGGGCTAGATTCCATGCAGTCACAGATCCTCTTCCACTTTTATCTCCAGTGAATAATACGAAGATATGGTAGCGAAATTAATCAGGGCAACGCATGATTTTCCCACATAAAGCTTACAGGCGAGGGGAGGGGGGGTGATAACATACATCACATCTGTATTTCTTTTTTTTCACCTCAGCTATTCTCGGTCATAATCAAAGTATGAGAGTGGTAAGGACAGATCATTGAATATGTAACCCAATTGTGTTTGGGCTGTGCTAATATCGCTCACTCCACCTGGTCATTTGATAAGCGTTTCCATGAGCGCTCATCAAGCCCACCAATAGGCGTCGCTGCAATTAATTCAGCAAAAACCTGTGAGTCTGTGAATCGAATGTCTCCGAATCGAGTTCTAACGGCTCATTACAACATTATGGAGTCGAGGGGACCGCGCATATTTTGTCGGGCGAGGCGCGAGCTAGCCTGGTTGAATACTCTTTTTTTTTCTATATTTTAATTTATACTGATATGCATTATGGAGTAAACTGCATTGAATTCATTGAGACTCATGGCTGTCTGGTAGCACAGGCTCCTCCGATTTGAATTCCGTGATCCATTGATTCGAACCAAGATAATTGTCTAGATCTCCATATTGTATACGACCGACACTACTTGATGATAAGGATCGGTGATAATTGGTCCTTTCATTGTAAATTGATTCATGAAATTATTTGTTAAATATTTCTGTTGAATAAAAATTATCGGTCGCACAATGAATATTGTTTTACGATTGAAAAATGTTAGGAAACTGGTTGTAGTGCTTCTTGAAAACCCTTATCTAACTCACGCTCAATCACTGATATAATCTAACCAATATACATGATTGCATAACAGACAGTGGAATAAATGCTACGAGGCTACTGTGAAGCTTTTCCAATATACTTTCAACCGCTCCAAGACACATTTCGTCCTACCATATATTACAGCATTACCGTAATATCATTTAGTGATATCATTATATGTTATGTTCATAAGGCTATTCATTCCCCCAAGACGGAATGCGACACCTCACTGGTAGACGACATATACATTATGATTCAATATGTTTTGATCAGCGGAGGCTGGATGATACTGAGGGGACCATCAGTATTGACCCGGCACCAAACGCTATCCTCAAAAGTCGTGTCAACAGCTTATGGCGATAAGCTGCATGGTCGAGTTCACATTATGACATATTCATGTCATGCTTATCGTGCAATTCAAGCCTCTGTTTGTATTGACGTCAAAACATGAAAAAAGGCCATCAGAAGTGACGTCGTTACCACGCTGCGAGAATGCGATCTAGTAAGCCCGTGCCTGACACGGACCTAACTAGTGGATTGTGGGTTCAATCATCAATGTATATATTGAACGAGAATATCTGCCGATGACTGCAACTTACCGCTTGAAAAGAGTGTCATGACCATTTATACAATCATATGCACCTAATTGGTCAGAATTAACGATCGATAGCAACCGACGTGTTCTGTGACCACAGGTGTGGTCAGTCATGGATGTTGGTTGTGTACTTGTAGCTGAATATGCT
>CM067357.1:51810381-51827881 GCA_034190875.2 Urechis unicinctus
ACACTATATTATTTACATGCTTGAATTCGATATAATGTTGATCCCAGTCTGTTTTATAGATATGGGTTTTTACATGAATATATACATGATTAATCTTTATAAATAATAAATGTTATATATAAACCGCACGAACATATATATTTAGGTGTACAGAAATATATATGTTAATGGGTATATATGTGTATAGTAATGATATGTCTAAATGATACATATTCATAAATATTTATACAGAAGTGTTTACGAGCATATTGATATATATATTTTTATGAATATATATATATATATATATATATATATGTATATATGTATATATATAAATATATACATATATATATATACATATATTATATATATATATATATTTTTCATTTGATATATTTAAATATATATATATATATATATATATATATATATATATATATATATATATATACATTTATATACATATTCATGTAATATATATATATATATATTTGTGGGTTCATTTAATTATTTATATATATAGACATTGTAAACATTTGTATGTATATATCAATATTGATGCTTTTTTATTCAGATATATAGAGATATATGTTTATATATATATATACATATATATAACATATATATATATATATTTATATATATATATATATACATTTATAATATATATAAAGATATATACATATATACATATATATTTATATATATATAGTTATATATATATATTTACATATATATGTTTATATATATCTATGTCTCCCTCTATATATATATATATCTCTATATATATATGTCCCTCTATTTATATATCTATGTATATATATCTCTATTATATATGTATATATGTATATATCTTTCTATATATCTATATGTATATATCTCTATATCTCTCTCTATATCTCTCTCTCTCTCTATCTATATATCTCTATATCTATCTATATATATATATATATATATATATAAATATATATATATACATATATATATATATATGTATATATATGTTTGGACTAATTGTATCAACTCTATGGTATTTTGATGTTCTATTGATGAATACGTTTGTAATTGTTCTGCAAAATATGATATTTTAAAAAACCCGTTGACCCCTTAGTTGTCAAATGAAAAATTGACAAATGATATCAGCTTTATCTTAACATTATAACTGATAAAATAGGTATTGAGTGTCATGCACATGCTGAGATATCTGCACTGTGGGTATTAATGTTCGCTAATTGGTTTCCCGTGAGATATTTGAGATGTCATGTCCACACTTTATTGTTTGTCATGGGAAATTTAATCGTCATCCATAACTAGTAAAAGTGGTATGATTATAGATTAATTTTACCACGAATAACGTCATGATATAAAATCAACATCCATTGCAGTTGAATTCAAAAATGTACAATTGTAAGTAATATCATTTACCGATTTAATATCGCATTTATCTCACACGTTAGGTAGTCAGAATCATTCATTATGATGTGATGTGCTACTGAGATGATTCTTAGCATAACCATGCCTTCTCGGGTCTGATATTTGTAGATCGACACACTTTAACGCAATGAAAGATGTATCACAGCTGGCAATGACTGGTAAGTTAGTTATTGTAACATATATTGCATTGTGCATAGTCAATTCACAATTTCCGTGCGTTATCTCGATATGCACAACGCGCGGCCAAAGTTTGCTTGGTTGCTTCGCCCGTTTATTCTCTCCCTTTCTGATAGCACAATTGACGTATTGATTGCATGTTAAAAACGCAGGAACACAGTAAACGTAAAACATTACAGTGTGTGGTTTCCTCTCAGAATATTGACTTGCTAGCATGTGTTGACACTGATGAACCAGTACAAAAATGGTGCACCGTATGCAAACTGTTATATTATAGCAACTAAATAAAGACCATTTTCTAACAGCAAACAGAACATTACTGGTGCCACTTGGATGCCTACTCCTGTCAATATATCATAACATGATCAAAACGCCGAATCTAAAACGATCAGTTGAACAGCACGATTCAAACATAACCAGATATGTGCATGAGTATCATGCCAGAATATCATATTCCACCCAAGTTCATGCCAAAATTCAGCAGAAGACGAGTTGGCAATCGATGGCATCTGCAACACAGCTGGCAGGGGTATTACGGTTGAAAGCTCATATAAAGTGCTTATCTTGTTCGATATTATGGCGAGGGTGCGAGTTGAGCATTAGGTGGGCTAAACATATCTTTTTATTCACCCTCTACCATAATTGTTCATTGAAATTGTCTGAAAAGCACAATTTTGCCAATGTTGCTCTTATCATTGTTGTCAACTAAGACCATAGATGGAACAAAGCAGAAATTGACCCATTTAAACTGTTTAATGACACTTATTATTTTCAGTTCGGATTTTGTGAGTGCGCATTGTACACGTATAACCTGCAGGCTGGGCGCAATCCACTGATAGAAGGAGCATCTGTTATGAGTGGTAGTTGGTTGATTAATACAATCCTATGTCTACCCATTATTGTTTCGCCTGTATAGGATATTCACCTCAGTTCCTTGGGCACAAATATGGTGTCTACTTGGCTAATAGCACTTCCAGGTTGGGTTAAATTCATCTATATTACACTCAAGTCATTGGTTTGTAGATTCTAATCCTGTATATTATTTGGTTAAACGAAAGTCAATATTAAATGTGCATATTATATCTGGCCCATTTAAACATGCCTCTATATAAAAATCCCAGATATTCCCAACCTAGTAGGCTTGGACAACAAAGCCATAGATACACTCAATCATGGCCTTAGATGAATTCCTTAGCTAAGCTGTTGATCTAACGAGGGACTACTGAGCGACGTGCCCAATGATGCAATATTTTATTATCGATGGTCGGATTACTGAGCTACACGTTTAATAATGGACGACCAATCTAAACTGCAATCGGATGACTATCGAGTTACAGGACAGTGGCTAGACTACGTAGCTACGTGATAATACTTAGACTTACATGCTAAATGGATGAATTACCAGTATACACTACAATAGATGGACTACCGAACTGAATAGCAATCGATGGCCTACCAAGTTACATGGAAACGAATTGAATATTAAGGTACACCGCAATGGATGGGCTACCAAATAATACGACAACGGACAGATAATCAAGCTGTATGGCTATAAATGGGCTACCAAAGTACACGCATATAGATAGACTACCATTGGGGCCATGTCAATGGATAAGCTACTGATCTACACGACTGTTGCGCTTGACATCAATGGATGGACTAACAGGATGCATGTAAGAAGATTGACTTCCGGATAACATGACATTGGAATGTCTGCCACTTGCTTATAAGTGCATTGTTCTGCTATGCATAACATCTGAGGACTTTCTTAGCATGCAGTAGGGATACGTTGGCATAATGTAATCCAATGTTAATATATATTATGCTCTTTGATTGTACTTAGTGAACCCTTCACCAAAACGAGAATAGGTGATGTTAGTCGTACAGATAATTGAAATGATAAATACTTGTTTTGGTTTGCGGGTGTCAAGAGTAGATTCGCAAGCGTTTGATGGGTTAAAATTTATTTATTTAAATGATGACGTCTGTAGATTTGAGTTAAGATTTTAGATGGCAGCTTCTGCGTCTCTATACCGCGTTTATTTGACTCGCTTTCAATGCATTCCGTTGCGAAATGAGCAAATAGCACGATATCTATCGAATTCAAACCTGGCGGTTGAGTGACGGCTACGCGAGATTATTGAACGTCAACCCAGCCAACAATCCGGTTGGTGTTTTCCCATCACTGCAGCGGTGGGAAAAAACGTCGTGAAAATGGAACTTTGATTGCCCGGAGCACACCATCGCGCTAGTCACAGGCACTTTGCAAATCTTGGAGGCACCGTAATGGAATGAACAGTTAACGTAGGGATTACTGGCAAAGAGAATTGATTACTCAGAGGCGCAGTAAATACTAAGTTTTTTATTTGTGGTCCCTAACTGCATTTACAAGTAAGTGTTGTTCTTTGCATGACAGTATATATAATGGTGGAATATATTTTCCATTTGATCAGAAAACTTGGACTAATGACTTTGAACTTACGTTCTCAAAACGTGACATTTGTTGCTGATTCGCAGCTAAATACAACATAACTTAAAAATTATCTGTATCTGCTTACCACATTATACTGACTCAGTAATATAATGATGCGCCGTAGGTGAATTTGTGAATGACATAAATGTTTTCTGCTTTCTTTTGTCCGTGATGATTTCGTTTTGACCGAACATTGAGCATGACTATCCAATATAATCGTAGTTGTTGGAGATTCCGATGTTAAGCCTATCAGGAGCTACATAGTATATATTAATCGCTTATTATTCGTTAACCACACTATTTCATTCCTAAAAATTATGCGTGTGTTAAAATGTTTTATAGGATGAGATTTCTGTGTTTAACTTATTTCTGGATGCATTATCGCTCAGAAAGGTGCCACATTTAAGTCACTATCTTGACAATATAGCAACAATACTGCATAGAAAACGAATGGTGCCAACATTGTTAGGCTTTGCCTATCTAGGCTTATTTTCTCATGTAAAGCTATTAGCTGTGTTCAGCATCTGTTCTATAGGGATTGTAATGGATGATAATATAACACGCTACGCATTGATGCAGGTAGTACCAATTATACCAATTTTATCCGCATGCGACAAGACCAGGTGTGGTCTTCGGCAGTGTACACTGCGTTATAAAGTGGGATGTATAATAGTTTTAGATGAAAATGTTGAACATCAACGGCTACAGGAATAGTACTATGGCTATATATACATTATATAGCTTTGTATTACAATAGAACTTTTGTTTTGCTATGAATATCTTCATGTTTTTGAATCAATTCATGCCACATCACACGTAATAACTTTTATTTGATAGCTTGCTATTTTGATAATTAATCAACATTTGTAATTGTTCTTACACCTAGATTGCTTTTCTTTACAATGCCAGTCAAGTAAAGCTAGACCGGCGTATCACTTTCTGTGTGCTGCTCTGAATTGAACCACAAGCGCCTCTGATATTCACATCCACCAAACCAAAACTGCTGATAATGAGATAGCATGTAATGTGGAGGCTTCCATCAATCACATCCTCATAGTTATTGCATGGGCTGAGTATATGTATTTATGTCAAACATTGTCTACTCTGAATAACTCTTTTTTGTGGGGCGTCACATAGATGGTATATAAAGTTCCAATATCATTTCATGGCCATCAGATATTAGATAGAGCTGTCGTTTAAATGAACGTTTCGGACAACCGATGCAAAGACAAGATGTATGCTAGCATCCGCCCATCCGCTGGAACGATAGGAGCTTGGCACAATTGTCTGTGACAGACGGATGTGCTGTAAAGGCAGTGGCATAAATTCGTTTAATGGATATGTGAGACATAAATGTCTGTTTGAAACGTTTACCATTGATTCACATTGTGTCTGCTAATAGAAAAATCTTTATTAACTAGCCATGTGAGTCCGCGCCATTGTGAGATCTGCAATAATCACCCAAGCATGACAGCAGCAATTAGCTAAAGGCATTCAATCTCAGCTGAACTCGAGATGATGGTATAAAGCTGCCGACGGATGCATCAAAATGCAATCAAAGAGGTTTTTGATTTCAATGCACAACATAGTTGAGGCTAAAAAGGACACGACTTGCAAAGCCAGAAAACTGTTTCCTTACCTGTTGATTAGGGCGTCCATTTTATTGTTGCGTAATCTGTAAATCATTTATTTCGACATAACTGAGTATTAATATGACATTCAACAGCCATATGCCGACTCATATAGTACAATGTGTGATAATAACCACACGGCAAGTAATTACAGTGTTGCATATGCATAACACCTGCATTTTTGTTCATGTATTTCAGTAATTACTGTTCTCTGAATTGGATCGATTCGGAGACTCATTGGAGTCCTGCCAATAATCTTTACAACGGGATTAAGTCAATGTACGAAATAGAGGTATGTATTGTCATTGTCCTTATTCGTCACTGACACTATATATATATATGCTGTTTGACCATCACATTCAGCCATGGCGTTCCATATCATTTTCTAGAGGTGAGATATGAATAACATTAAAATAAGCGATGTTCCTGTGTTGCAGTTAGTGTCTTCGCCATGCATACCTTTTATGAAATGGCATTCCTATTTATCATCTGGATATGTGGCTATTTGCAAGTTTCAAATGCACAGTGCACGGTTTATCCCTTGGCAGATCCAACAACTGCTACAACAATAGATATAAGGGACGAGAATATGGAATGTCTTGCCAAAGATTTGTTCAAAGAATATAAATCTCTTACAGAGCTTACTTTGAACAACGTTTCAATCACATCTGCGCCATGTGAAGCCTTTGCAGAGGCCCCTATAGAACGTTTGGATCTTAGTGGAAATCAACTGAGCGCCGTCCCGATTTTAACATGCCTTGCCGGTACATTACGAAAACTTGTACTCAATGGAAATGAAAATGTTACAGTTCCAGCAGGGATTTTCAGCACTTTATCTGCCCTCAAGGAACTACACCTACAAAACACCTGCCTTACCGGCTTTAGCTGCTCCAATCTGGCAGGAACATCAATTAGAGATCTGTACCTCAGCCACAACCACATGACCCAGTTACCGGAATTTGACTGTATAGAAGCAAATAAACTTATTAGACTGGACGTACCACACAATCAGATTTCATTTATTTCTCCGAATGCTGTATCTGGACTTACACATTTGGATTACTTCTCGATAGCCAATAATAAGCTATCTAGTCTGGCACCACTTGCAAACCTTTCAACCGTGAAAGTCATACATGCTGGTAGCAATAACATCAGTGATTTAGAGTTCGTATTCGTAGGTTCAAACTTAACAAATCTAGTTTTGGAGAACAATCCATTGGTGGATATCGGAGGACAATTTGAAAATGCAACGATAAATTCACTTACCCTAACCTCAACACTGATTGTAAATGCAGCAGGCCTGAATAATATACAAGGCCTTCAGTCCATATTTATGATGTCAATGCTATTCCTGAAATGCCTCCCATCGGTAAGTGATATCTACGCATTTACCAAACACCAAAAGACATTCAATACCTTATTTTTAAAAACGTTAATCACATGAATGTTTTAATGTTTTCATGCAGATGACCCTATCGACTCCATTCATAAATATGTACGGTACTAATGTTAACTGTGACTGTTGTTGGCGGTGGGTCAAAAACTATGCACCTATCGTGCCCCCTACATGCTCCTGGCCACCAGATTTATATGGCGTTTCACTCACGTTGGTTCCACTAGAAAACCTCACGTGTGTAGGTGGGTATAATTTAGAGATAGCATTTGCCGGCATACACATAAATACGTATATAGCTAGTAGCTATATAGCTATATAGCGCTATATAGCTATATATATATATATAGATATATATATATATATATATATATATATATATATATATATATATATATATATATATATATATATATATATATATATATATAAGAGATATATATATATATATATATATATATATATATATATATATATATATATATCTATATATATATATATATATATATATATATATATATATATATATATATATATATATATAGGGAGATATGTCTACATATATATCTATAGATATCTATATATATATCTCTATATATATATCTATCTCATATATATATATTTACTCCCCCTCTATATATATATATATCTCTATATATATTTATATATATAGATATATCCTCTGTCTATATCCTCTAGAGATCCCTATATCTCTCTCTATATATATATAGATATATATTATGAGGGATAGGGAGAGAGAGAGAGAGATGCATTTACTCTATAAATGTACAGATATAGAGAGATATATATTTTATACAGATCTCGATATATATAGATATCTATATTTATTTCTACCTCTATCCTATACATATATATATAAAATATCCCTAGAGATATCTACACCTCTCTCCGCCCCCAGATATATATATATCTTTCTCTACATATATATCTATCTATCCATCCCTCTATATATTATATATATCTATATCTCATATATATATATATATCTCTATCTATATATATATATATATATATATATATATCTCTATATATATATATATATATCTCCATATATCTCTATATTGTCCATATATATCTCTATCTATATATGTATATATATAAAATCTATTTATATCTCTCTCCTATATACACACATATATTTTTGTACATATATATATATATATATATATGTACCTCTATATATAAAATCTATATATATATATATCTATATAAAATATACATACCATATATCTATATATATATATATATCTTTATATGTATATATATATATTATATATCTATATATATATATATATATATATGTATATATACATATATATGCCTCGCTATTATATTTCTAGAGACACCAAGCATAACAAATGCGGAAGCTAGCTTCATTACTTCTGCCAATGCAAGGGACGACGGAACGACGATCGTCACAACGGCACCGGACTCATTAACATCAACAGCCGCGCAAGCTATCGCTGAACAGCCAACTGCGGATGATGAAATCCTCATGCATTCTCAATCACATTCAGATACTAAACCAATCACTCCGACTGAAGGAGACCTGAAAACACTCCACCAAACGCATACGGTAATGCACGAGCCAACACAAGCAAATACACAAACATTTCAACAAACATCAGAGCATCATTCAAGCACATCGCTTCCACAAACATCCTCCATGATGGAATCATCAGAACTAGTCAGCAGTACTCTGGTCACTGATACATCAGCCTCACCTCCGTGGAACGTTAATGGTAGGTCTACCAATAGAAAGAAATGAATGATTTTCTGTGAGGCTTCTTGGCCTCATCAATAAATGCTCATGGAAAGTTATGCTTTGCATGGCCTTTATGAGACAGATACATCGGATCAGATGTATTTGTCACATAAAGGCCAATGAGTCTATGACAAGATTATTAAGGTGTGTTGTTAACGTCAACGAGGTATAGCAATAACACATAATTTTGCAAATTTTGAATATGACGAAATACGCTGCTTCTAGGTGAGTTCAAGCCAGAGTGAAAATTGAGCAATTTACTGGATGTGGTGCAACTGTTATGTGTAAATGATTACTTATGGTAAGCATTGTAAATAAATCCAAGGAAGTATCAGTATTTCTATCAATAGTTTATTCACAACCTTCAGTTTGTCAGAACACTAAATGTTAGGCCGATATGTAAGTATGTTTGTGATTAGATTTTGGTTGCCAAGGATGAGCTTACACATGATTGGTGATGAATTATTGATAGAATACCATGGCCGTCGTGAAATATATGGCATTGTGTAGTTTAGTGCAGCAGGTGATATAACTCTCGTCTCGTTTTCTTCCTCTATAGGTAGTGAGTTTTTGGAGTGGAACACGTGGACGGCTTGGAGCGGCTGTACTGTCTCGTGTGGAGGGGGACACCAGTTCTCCATCTTACTCTGTGATTCTTTGCGGGTGGCTGTCTGTAACAGAATGATGCATGCAACCAACAACATCACTATCTGTATGTTTCGTTTTCTTCAAATATTTTATTTCATATGTTTGAAGTATACATTGTGCGTGATTTTTTAACAGTAGTTTTTGTAATATATTCTGTTGCTCAAACTTTTACATTGGCCATTGGTGAATATTTCAAGTGTCGGAGACCCAGGACCTTTTTTCAATAGCCGTTGTATTAAGTGGTTAACTTGCAAAGTCAAACCAGATTTTTCGTTTACAACGTGTAGACAACTTGTGATATATTGTGCTAAGATTACACGATTGGTGGAAAAGAATGCGGTTTGAATCCTTGCCCCATAAACGGTTACTGGCTTGCTTGGAACGAATGGGAAGAGTGCTCATCTCTGTGTGGAACTGGAACTCGCCAACGAAGGCGAGTTTGTCGAGATCCGATGAATGATGGGTACCCTTGTGAAGGAAGTAGTCTGGAGACAGACTTGTGCTTGCTGCCAGAGTGTGAAAGTGAGTTTTGCGTTGGCCAGCTTTACAGACCTTATAGCATACACGCAGATTCATAATTTATTTTTACGAGCTTGCTTTTTAATGTCACAATCGTGTGCACGAGTTTTCCTGTGTTAAAATGCTGAGATTGACATTGTTCGGAAATCCCGCATCACAGTTTGAGCTCCCTAGTCTACAGATATGATCATTGATCACTATGAAATATGATTGTTATGAGGATCGTCAATTAAGTCAATAATGAGATCATCTTCATGATATTTCTACTCATGGTTTGTTTTTGTCAGTAACTCGCGTCACAAAAGAGGACCTACTACCTACAAAGATGTACACGGAGGCTGACAAAAGACCTTCAGCGCAGGGTTTAGGAGCCTCATATATCATAGTGCTTACTGTGATGGCAATTATTGTGGTATTAATGGATCTCCCGACATTTTACAGGCATCTTTGTATTTGTCTACGACGATTCAAGCACGTATAGAGTAGTTACAATCGTTTGAAATTCACCTCCTTCCTCTCTCCATATCCAGAACATTATAATGATTAAGTCTGAGCCACGAAATTGGTGTCTTGGTTTTGAGCGACAATTATATGTAGCATTATTTTGTTTATGGTTGCACAAATGAGCAGACTGTGCCAGCTACATGATATATCTAATAATTATATGAATGATATATGTATCTATGAATCAGGCGTTTCTAAACAATGTCATATAAACAATATCTTTTAAATATGTACAAATAGTGTTGGTATTTATTGTGGCTATTGCAAAAGCACTGTTATTCTGTTTGCCTGATACGATGGATAGATTCAGACGTTTCTGACAAATCGATAGCAAACATTCAATTTTGTCAAGCAAGCAAATGTTAACAAGTGTCAACTACAGTCGTACTGGCTAATAAATAATGGCCTGCCGCGACACTTGTAAGTTTTTGTGTAATCCATGAGGTAGGACCATTGCTGTATGGCTAAACATTATTACGTTAGTTCTATGACATAACTCTAAATATGCATCTATGATATATTTTTGTTGCCTCTGTGCCATTTTTGTCCCGCCTTAAGTCGTTAATCTCGCATACATATGTAAAAATGTACAGCAATAAAACATGTGGTGTCTCAATTTAAGGAATGTTTTTCACGAATGCTGTTATTTTGTATAATCCTTAACGCTTCAACTAATGCTTCGAATCCTTCAATTTGAAATCAAGCTCGAATTTTTTTTTGATCTAAATCGTTAAATTCGAAACTTATATAATTTCTTCTCATCGGTCAATGCGTTGGCTCAATGCTTTGACTGCATTTAATGGCATAATATATTTTGTTTCTTAACGTGAAGATTTAAAATCAGACTGTTTTTTGATTAACACAAAATGTAACGATCTGTTTTACGGTGGCGTAATCATAATGGTTACTTGTTTTTTACAGATATATCGTCATAACGTCGTAATTTTGTGAGCTTTTATATGTGCACGTAGAACTGTAAGTTAAGACGCCAATGCACAAGCTTCATTGATAATTCTGTACTGACGCTGCATAACGCTATAAGATGTCTGTTACTTTCTGTGATCTTCCTAAAGTTTGATGGTATTGTGCATGGGTGCACCCCCGCCAGCATGCCTAATTGTGCCGGTTCCAGCTTGGCAGATAGAAATGCTGGACATTTGTCTAGCGACACTGGACTTTATAAATAGGTTTGCGGACCGAGGCGTTGCATGTCAATATGATTGACGAGCACATACCATTTGCTAATTTGCACGTACTATCAGCATAGGTGACCAAGTCGGTCCATGGTGCACACACGTGTGTTGGCATAGGCTACGATTGAATGGTTTCTGTATTCCTTGTACGGCCACTACGATCCCTCTCAAACGCTTTTAACAAGAGATGGTCTATCTCATCCTAGCGTATTTGAACAATTGCATTCAAATATTCATGTCGCTCCAACATACACTTGTGTGATATAAAATAACAATAAGGCGGTTTCTATATATATCATCGACCAGCTGGTTTTGCTATATATATATATATATATATATATATATATGCATAAATATATACTCATATACATACATATATATACATAAAGATATATACTCATATACACATACATATATATATACATATATATATATATATATATATATATATATAATATATATATATTTATATATATATATACTATATATATACATAATATATTATACATATATATATATATATATATATATATATAATATATATATATAAATATATATTTATATACATATATATATATATAAATATATTTATATATATATATATATACATATACATATATATATATATATATATATATATATTTATATATATATATATATATCATATATATATATATATATATATATATATCTATATATATATATATATATATATATATATATATAAATATATAATTATATACATACATGTGTGTATGTGTGCGTATACGATTACAAGTTACGGCTTGACGAACAATGTCTGCAATCGATGCTTATCTTAGATAAAAAAACCCCAATAAATTCGTCTATAATGTTCATATCTAACACGAATAAAGTCGACATGGATAAAATTAAACATAACAATGGCACAGCACTAAATCATGCGTTATAAGGATGAACCCAGCTCAATTTACAGTGAGACCTAAGAGTTTTAATCTTCGTTAAAAGGGCTCACTCGAACAAGCTGTGCGGTAATGCCAAAGATCAGTACAATACACGCCGGTCGTCAGGTGGAATCAACAAAAGTATACGGGATTGTTAAGTAAATGACTAGGATCTTCTTCCTCGCCTTTGAATTAACCAGATAATGCCTCGTGATTTTAAGGTTTGACAAATAAGTAAGCACCAAATGCGCGTTTATCAAATATACAATTCAAATCTAGGACACTAAAATATTGATCACATGATGTGTCACTTTTAAAGAACGGTATGCGTTGTTTACTTCCTTAGAAAAGATAATTAGAGCCAAATAATGTACAATCACATTAGTAACATGGCGTACACGTTTGTTGGACACCAATCTACGCATGTTTACCTAGAGTCAAATCCAATATCAACCTTAAAAGTGCAATTTTGCAAAAAAGATCAATCGATGCTTTGACACAGAACAAGGCTACAATTAAGCTCCTCGAGGGTCTTGATGATATCAGGGAAAGGTCGACTCAGCTTATGATAGGCCTTTTCTGGCGTGTCTCACGCGGCTTTATATAGCTCATCATTCCCTGCCCAAAATTAAACGAGTTTCATTTGTAGCGTACATAAAAAATAATCGCACTTGTCTAATATTGAATGGCATTATATTTGTGGATTCAATAAATATAGCCTTAATCAACAACGTTCCTTAGCTCTCATTTTGAAATGTCGTCAGATGATCAGTTTAAGTTGAAATAGCGATGCCTGATTCAGGCCGATGTTTTCTTGGAGAACATGAGGTGCAGTTGAATCTACTGTGATTGCTGTTAGCGCTGGACTGAAAGCTTTGCAGGAATTTTAATATATCCACATGTACTGGCCCTGGTGACTTGAATCAAGTTCTCCCTATATGACGTCCATCCATGGAATGTAACCTGCTCAGCTTACGTCATTCGATATTGATTTTTTCATACTTAAATCTTTTATATTCATTGTGTCAATAGATGTCTGATCATGACAAAAAGGCTTATTAAGCTTTTCTCAGGTAGCAGGTTTAATGCATGCCATGTATTAATTAAATAACTATCTGTTCAGATACCACAGCAACGTCTACGCCTGAGGCAGCAGAATGAGCTGACAAGCCGATCACCATAACCGCAATGAGTACAGTACTCACAGATGCTTCATTGATGCCTGGCACATCTACAGAACCTCAAACAACAAATGAAACACCGTCATATGCCGCATCAACATTGCGCGACATGGCAGCTTCACTTGAGACAGGAGGAATGCAAAGATCTTCATCTAAACGCACAGCATGAAGCAAGCTTCACTAATGCCGTGTATTCCATAAGTGTGACCGTGGGCATTATAACGTCAGCACCTGTAATAGGTATTCAAGTAAATTTCTTGCAGAGTAGACCAATTATACCAAAATTTAGGTCGTTGGTAAAGTTCCTGAAATCAATGACAACTGCTTCTGTAAAGGCAATGTTTGTATCGAGAAATAATTGCATTTTGATTGGTGCAACCTAGTGTGCGTGTGTGAACCAGTGTCACTGGCATGGAATGCGTGGACGGCTTGGACAAGCTGCACTGCTTTAAGTGGAGGAGGACAGCAGTTTTCAATCTTACTCTGCGACTCGTATTTCCATATGTGACCGGCCTCTTCGCACTGTCAATAACATCACCATTTGTTAGTATACAGTAATATTATATTATAAATTAAATGTGTTTTGCAAGAAATAGGAATGGAAAATAACATTAAATGTGTAAGACAACCAAATTTATATATACAAAAAAATCAAATCAGTTTTCTCAATGTTCTTGTATACTTTTTTGGTGTTACAGTTAACTGAAGTGACTCATGCAATACTAGCATTCGTAACGGTGCCACATTTTGTGCGCACAGAAATAAGTGTTTATTGTTTTATATGCACAATAATTCAGCGGTTTTGCGTTTTGCTCAGGTTACACCCTTTGTGGTCGGGAATGCGGTATGGGTCCTTGCCCCATCCATGGCTTTCTGGCTCGGCTGGAGTCAGTGGCAAGACTGCTCATCAACGTGCGGAACTGGAACTCGCCAACGAATGCACGCTTGTCAGGACCCGGAACATGAAGGCAACCCATGTAAGGGACATAACATGGAAACGGACTTGTGTCAAATGCCTAAATGTGAAGCTAATGAAACTTGAAGATGTTTAAAAGACCCGCTGTGAAATGTCAGAATTTAAAGATAATAACATAGCATATATGTTATAAAATCATGGTGTGAAATTAAGAAAATTTAATTGTATTCACGTATGACGATTTGCTCTATTTGTACGTTACATTAACAAATATAGGGGTAATGATATATTTGTTAATACTTGTGAATATTCGTTTGAACCTGTGCGCTGCGATCAGAGAGAACGTCTGATAAGTGAAAACAACCGAAGGCTAGCGAGCCCAAAATTAGTTATCTAGTTAATCCATACCTACATCGGGTGGCAAAATGGTATTCCATGTAATGTCTGTCTCCCTTGTCCGGGTGCTTCTAGCCCGGCATGTAACATGTATCTGGGCTTTTTTGGCGACGGCATTTAGAGGGCACTGTCCAAACACCCCAATTATCCTTTTCTTTAAACGTAGGGATTATATCTTGCTACGAAAAACGTCTGAGTTTAATCTATTTTCATTTACGTTTTAGTCATTTATCGGGATATTTAGGTAAGGCTTTTTCATAGAAAATATCACAGAGACTCAGCTA
The DNA here is from genome assembly GCA_034190875.2 of Urechis unicinctus. Classification (NCBI taxonomy): domain Eukaryota; kingdom Metazoa; phylum Annelida; class Polychaeta; order Xenopneusta; family Urechidae; genus Urechis; species Urechis unicinctus. Next base: position 51,825,822 of record CM067357.1, read on the forward strand.
AAGAAATAGGCACTACGCATATCATCGTATTCAGCATTTTCGTTCTAATCATCGTGCTTGTGGATGTTCAAGATATCTACTCTCATCTGAGGAATCTAAATCAACTGATTCGTGGCGCACGTACCTCACATTAGAAAAACATGGATCGCTAGGATTGCTGCGTCCAATTAGAATGAAGGATACACAATGACGTTTGGTTTTATGACATATATCAAAAAGCACATAGCATCATAGCGTTAGGATATCATAACGTAACTCAGCGCACGATTCACAATTTGCCACCCATCTTACCTGGTGAAGACACCGAATTTCTATCGTCCGTTGCGTAAATCTATCTCAGGGCTTACAAAACATTTGGCGGTGATGTATTTTGACATCGTTGATAACTGCAATCATTGTTATCGTGGAACTCGAGAGTGTCATTTAATTTAGGATCAATGAACAAGGATGTCTACAGCATGAACGATATGGTATTTGTGCAACCTACTATATTTGAAGGGAGTTGATTTGATAAAAGACCATTCAAATCGCATCTTTGGTGATTTTTACTGAATTTGTTTTTATAAAATTCCTTTTTTCTAGTGGGATCATTGTGATCAACCACTTATATAACGTGTTCTTATTGCAGGAGGGGTAACTCGCGTCCGATTAACACATAGACATGTATAAAGTACTTGGATTTTGAAAATACGCATTCTGCACTCAAAAGCATTATCGCTTAGAACTTCTTCTGTCGTATTCTAGGCATCGTAATCAATGCAATGCGTGGCTATATATAATTAAATATGACTATTAGCAAAATGCAATTTACGGGTCTACTATACCATGTACAATGGATCAATTCTTCGGTTGATTCGAGCCTCCTAAGTTTAATATGATATTTGCCTCACTACTTATTCCCTGCAATTTGAGAGCAGGACCCTCGCCATAACAATGTGATTACATAGTGATGATAAAGAAGAAGAACCAGTGCCTATTCGTCCTCGTCATTTTTCCAAACAGCTTCTTGTTATGTAATGGTGGATGTTTCCAACTACCCATACTTTTATGCGTTACATAATTACTGCGGCATAAAATAAGCCCGCTCTTGTTTGCAAGCAATTATTTGGTAATACCTTTTCGTAAAAGACAAATAATTCTCGAAATAGCTGCAAGGATTAATGCAATTATTAATATGCAGGGCATTTATTGCTCACAATAAATAAGACCAAATCTATCGTTACTGTTATCTAACTCCATCACGTCGACGGTGTGTTAAGACAAAATGGCCGCCTTTTTCTCGGTCCCAAATCAGGAATGCGTTATGGCATGATCTTGACGTAAGGACGTCAAAGGTTGATTGGGTCGGGATAATTGATTATGAATTATGGATATTCGATAGCTAGTGTATTTATATAGAAAATCCCCAAGTGATTCACACGAAGTTGTTTATCTACTATTGATGAAAGAGCTTGCATTTGTGTAAGTTGCGGAGCTATCTGGTACTCAATGATCTCAGCCGATCTTAAACACGTGACATCTACGTTGAATCGATCCTGTTTTATCAGGATAAGCCTCTGATACTTTAAGACCCTCGTGACGTCTTTACATCTTACTTCCTGAGGCTAACTCAGCAGTTAAATTATTTAAATTAATATATCTGTCTCGGGTAAGGCATAGTACTGAGAAAACATCTTCTTTACCTACAGGGTGAACATCCTCCCTAAAGAGGATAGTTTAAATGACTAATCACCTGTCGCTAAATGCGTCTACGAATTGCTCCCCTCTCGAAGCATCAAAACCACCCTGAGTTCATGTCAAATTGTCAAAGACGTAATCATCAACTCGGTGCATTGTCCTAACCTAGTGGGATGGGTTTATACAACTACGATTGATATAGCATTCGTTTTGCTCAGCTGAACACAATGAAACGCTGTATACCCACGCACACAAAACCTTCCAAAACATTTTCATCACGACCTGATTTTACAATAAAAAAAAGACAATTAGTGTTCGTGGGGAGATTTGTGCGTGCGATGTTCCAATGGTGTTTATTGATTGCTATTGGGACAATGAGTGCA
>CM067357.1:51832881-51885381 GCA_034190875.2 Urechis unicinctus
ATTCCACAGGGATCCATATTGGGCTACAAGAAGTACGTAATGTACTCTAATGGATATCCCCAGACGTAATGGTGTTCGTCATTACTTTTATGCTACTGTCATGTAAGTATACTTGCCGTTCATACCTATAGGTAGTGTGGCACAGTGTTACGCCCTGTATATCAATGAACCGCGGGTGGCAGTCCTGTATGACAAAGAATGCTCTCAAACTCAACTGCTGTTTGTCTAAAAATATAATTGAGCCAACAGTTAAAGGGGGGTAAGGGGTTGTGTTGGGTGTGTGTTGGGGGGGGGGGGCGGGGTGCGGGGTGGGTGGCTACTCCTCCCTGACACCTTCACCACATATGAAGACTAAGGAGTCGTGTACGATGCTTTGATGACGATGGAGCAGCACGTGAATTCCTAATGTCGATCCACATACGCACATTTTCTTAACAATGACGCCTGCAAATCTTCACTCAAGTAACATCACGTCTAAATTATTACAACGCCCTTTGTACAACCTACTACACCTCTCCCGTGGTGAGTACGCCTGGAGTACAAGCCTCTCAGTTTTGCTTTCAAAGCCTTGAGATGTCAGCCGCTTCTAAATAACCGTGATACAATCCGAGTGCTGCGACCTTCAAGTCATTGCTTTTGGAGGCCACTTAATCACAACTTCCCCATTCTCAGAGTCTTTTGCAGAATGCATATGCTCCATTACATATCCAGTAGTTAACACTAATGATGTACTTAACAAACTTCTACAAACGATTGCACAACTCAACATCATGCTCCAAATTTGTTCCCATGTGGTGCCGCTAACTATTTTAGGGTAACTCTACTTCTTGCGTTGCAAAAAATGCACGAAATGTCAATGTTTGACGACCAGGCATGTCACCTTCACAATGGGTAAGACAATGCTATCAATAGAACTATTTCGGATTAGTGACCGTTTAGCTTGTCTTCATCCAATGAAACCTCGCTAGATCGCTCCAGATGCAATGAACTCATGGCTGTTTGCCATTGCTTTGATTGCAGTAATTCCTGTTTTAATATATAACATGTACCACTAGAATGATTCGAGTCAGAAACCGCCACTCTCTACGGCCTAATGCTACCCAATGAATCCTTCCCCTGCGAAAGAGTTAATAGCCGTTGGTAAATGTAACGTTACCGCTACAATGGCGCATACCGCACATTCCTGCCAAGCTGGGTGTCGTTGAGGTGATGTGTCATCTCCTGTCTAGTGTCATAAAGAGTACAGCGTCATTAACTAGCCGAATCGATAGCTATTGAATTATCGATATTCATTTATGAAGCCGGAAAGTATTCATGTTATTCCGCAAGCACATTCTTTATATAATGCAACAACAACACAAGCTATATAACACACTGTTGTTGCGTCTGTTCCGTTGTTTAAATGCCCACATAACATGCAGTGTGTGTGTCGTTTTCGTGGTTGATTGCATGATGTATTGGCGTTTATCAACATTAAGTAGGCCCGAATGCATTATGATGCATACGTGACATGCAAGGTCGATTTGTTTAGGAGCATTTATCTCGTGAACTGGCGACACTTGATCGTCATATAACCAAAGAGTTTATAGCTTCGCTAAGAGAGCACACTCGAGGCTTCCGCCCGAGGAAATATGTGAAGACGACACCTGTTAGCCGAAGCGTTATTGTCATAGCGTCTTGTCATAGCGTCCCTTAAAACCACATTGAATGCTCTGTTTATTTTGGAGATGTAGGCGCCTCGACCAATCCGATGACTCCATATATTTAACAGCCGCCGAGCCTCGAGACGTTGGTTCAACAATCCCATGTGCTTTTGTGGATTTCATGGTATCTTTGCCTGATGTCGGGGGTGTCTTTCGAGTAATTTCATAATCGTCACGCAGCTCAGCGTAGCAATAAACTCTTCGCTCGAAACCTTCACACCCCCCTGACATGCCAAACATGTTAATGTCGACCCCAGGTCAGTTCCCTCGCTTGATACATTTATTGAAAATCTAAAACTACCATCTACAGTGCGGATATAGTGCGGACATGAAAGATCGAGGATCATAAACTGCGCTGACGCTGTTAGAGCTGAACTTTGTTCCATAATTTTATTAAGTTGACATTTATTCAGTAGAGTACTTGCTATTTTCGCTATTGTGCGACGTGTCTTGGCAGTGGCAAGGCTCTGTGAAAGGACGTTTTCCCCGCTCTCAACAATCGCAGTGACGTCAGCCCAGTATCTCCATGAGCTTTTGTTTATGTCACGGTAGCGCCACCTTACGATTGAAATGTATTATAATTAGGAAAGCAATCACTGCAGAGCCACATATTGATTTCAAAGCCTATTTCAGTAATTATGACAATATATTTCAGGTATTAAGCCCATAGTATATAACGATTGCATCCAATATTGTTTAGACACAGTTATGAGGAGAAACCACCGCAATGATATGTGTGCAGACACGAGAGGATTTATATGTGGTTCGCTTTTGCAAGTGCACATGACGTCGGTTTTGCTCATGTTGCTATATTTGCGTTGTGCCTTTGTCAGCATGGCGCCACAATTCTGGGCCTCTCGTCATTAAAATTTATATTTGTATAGTTCACGAACATTGCTCACAAGAATGTCATAGGCTACAATGTAATATGACAGAAACTTATGTAAGGTCTAATGAGATTTCGACAAGTCAATAAGCAATTTTAAGTACCTGTCAAGCATATGTGCAGATAATACAACATACTTTTACCCAAGAGATATAATTGCTTTACTCTTGTGCGATAATGACGCAAGAAGTCGTTTGTGGTGTTTTACAAATTGTGGTTTGTGAGATTCAATAATGGGTCAGAGCCTCGTTTACAGCGATATCACGAGATGTCACACAAGAGGATAACTAAGGAGTTACATACAATGCAAGTCAAGCGGATAAATATGGGTAATATTCGAGTGTAAAGTTGAATGGCAATGATATGCTTATCAATTATTTCCCCAATACAAACATTGATCTTAAACTATCACACTTGTATCATATGAGTTGATTGCTGTGCTACAAATGCCATTTCTCCTTTGTTCTGTCAAGCGACAGGTAAAAAATCTAGTGCATCTGAATACCTGAATCTTGAATTCTTGCATCCTAAATACTTCGTTAGACCCCTGTACTATCATACTGTGAGCACAATTTTGCCGAATTGGACTATGTGAGTACGATCAAATTGCCCAGAATCGGTTTTTTTTTCGCTACGAAATAAAGCATACTGATTAGTGGGATTAGCATGTAAAATAAGGAGCATTCGTAAAAGATGACATTTGCGGCGACATTAACGACCACTTGGATCAAATGTCATCGATCGAACTGCTGACAATAACCTGATAACTATGATAAGATGATGTGAGCATCTCCATACTGCTATCACATTGCCTATGTCGCTAGTGCATTATTTTTGTGACAGCAGATGTCTTCCTTTATCCAAGACGTTATTAGTGAGCAAAATAACTATGATAGACAATGGATTGAAGCCAAAGTCTGATGGTTACCTGTCAAAACATTATAACCTAATAAGTTATTACCTGCAGCATAAGATGTTATGCTGATTAGCGCTAAGCATAAAACACGGATGTAGGCACTTCCTCCATCGTACACAACGTTGATGAATCGCTTGCAAACGCGCATGCATTTCAACCATTAGACAGCCCAGCATTCTACTGGATATCTGTTATTGTTGAGCCATGTGCTGCTCACTTCTTTCGAAATTCATTCATGAAGGGGAACAGATACTCTGAGTTATACCAAACAATGAGCATCTTGACTTCGCCATTCGGACGTGTAAGTCTACGTCAAATTGTCTGTTTTCTGGGACAACGCGCTTTTATTTTTTTTTTTTTTAATATTCAATTGAGAGGGAGAATCGAACTCAATACTAAAATGGAGTTTGATTATCACTTTATACAAAAGTAAGTGAGGTGAGATATAATAATCAGTGACGTCATTTATTATGTCTTGCAGATAAGTCTTTATTTACATTACGTGGTATGCTACGGGAAACATCCCTAGTAATACATTGAAACTAACAGGTTCGTTTTATGTATCCATATCGTTTTATTTGTCATTATGAAGGAAGCCAATAGTCTTCGGACGTTGGTAGCTTGCGGAAATCATACTGAAACAAAAGAATAAGCTCTTAGAACGAGAATAAACACCGATGAACCATTGGATCTATTATAAGGAATAGCTTATCCAATAGATTGTATGAGTAAGGTAAGCCTCGAGTGAGCGTCGCGAGTTGATATCATTGCTAAGTGTGGAAAGAGGAAACTAATTAAACCAGCTGTAGTGCAGCGAACACGTTGACGGTGATAATCACGATGATGACGATGATGACGATGACAATGATGACGATGATGATGATGATGATGATGATGATGATGATGATGATGATGGTGATGATGATGATGATGATGATGATGATAATGATGATGATAATGCTAAAAGTTACTGCACGCAATATATATTGAGTTAGTTGCACATCAAGCGGGGTCATAACACATGAATGCCACCATTGCTGTGTTTGTGACCCCACTGATGATTTATAACATGAACTAAATTCTGTATAATCAGTGACATCTACCACAAGAACTGTTATATCGTCTACTTTGTACAAGTGCACATATAGAATATGCATTATTGTTAACACGATGATATCGCAAAATATATTTAGTCGATTTTCTTATGACATTTCCTACCAGAACATGCAACCACGGTTTAGCTTATTTGTATATATAAACATACGATACCGTTGTTGCTGACCACATTGTGAGGGTGGCACTTTACAAGATGATGGGCTGGGTGTACAGTGCACTTAGTACATGTTGTCGATTGGTCAGGTCCAACACTGCAGTCCTGCTGCTGGCGTGGACATTGGTCGCGGGCTATGCAACCACTCGAAAAATGAACAAGCTGGTCACTTTTGTCCTTTGTATCAGTGAAAAAACACATCTCCTGGGGGAAACGATGAATCAATAATGATCAATACGATCAGAAAGGGGTTGTATACTTGAAACACGAGGATTCCTGGTAAGCTACCACTTACTTCATCTGCGCAGTTTTGGTGAGGGCACATGCTGTATTCCGTTACGTTGGTGCAAGTGCCACATGCTAGGACGTTGGGTGAATGGCATTCTCTTCCCGAGTCTGAACCGAAGAGAAATTAGGACATACAAAGATTCACAGTACCCACCCAATCATATAGACAGTGAGTTAACACTCCCCCCACCCCCCACACACGGGCATATATATATATATATATATATATATATATATATATATATATATATATATATATATATATATATATATATATATAGATAGAGATATATATATATATATATATAGATATATATATATATATATGTATACATATATAATTATATATATATTACATATCATATAAATACATATTCTTGTATATATAATTTATATAAATATATATTAAATATATATATATATATTTATATATATATATATATATATATGTATATATATATACATATATGAGTATATATTCAAATTCGTCTGCACGCCATACGTATATTAAAGCATGTTGAATTTACCTTTTGCTCCATTGACAAGTATTGTGTAACCTCCATATTGCGCAGAGCTAACAGTTCGGTTCACATCCCCTTGGCAATCTAGGATTACGCACTTGTTGTGCACCTGTGTAGAGTTATGGTGATTCACCACGTCAGCATTGTACCTAGCATAATGGAAATGGCTCATCTGAACATCATGCAGGTTTACAGTGCTTGACGCAAATGCTTAAGGACCCATCGGGGTCCGTGTTATTTAAAACGATACTGACCTGCAGGCAACCTCAAGGCAGGAGTCACGTGTGTAGTTCGGTCCGTGCAGAGTCGTAATAACCGTACAATCGCTTTGCAGATCGTGGATTTTAGAGTACAATTTGTAAAAGTTCGCTGCGCAATCTGCCGTAAATGTAATATCATTAGCAGTTATCGTTTCATATCAGCATTTGTATAAAATATATTCCTCGACGGCAACAGATAAACTTACCGGAACATGGCTGAGAGCTGACAAAGGCAACTCCGTAGAGCGTCCACACAGCTAAAATAAGGTACCTCTGTTAACAAATATACGATTCATAAACCATCTAAACCTGGTTATTTATACTGCAGTATCTCTGATTACTATTATTCTATACAATGGAATCAAAATTATTTTATTGGAAATGAAGCGCCGAATAAAGTATTTGAAATTTATTGGGGCACCTGCGAACCCCTGAAAGCCGTCTCATAGGGAAATAGAATGAAGGAATACTCACCAGCATGATCAGGTTAACCGTTGAAGAAACTTGTTCTGAATGTCAGTAAAATCTTGGCATCTTTAAATACGGTGCATCGCGCATTGATTTATATATGTCTTTATGACTTGGCAGGATGTGCGCGTACGTGGCAAAACGCCATTAATTTTGATGCCCAGCTTGCGGACGTTGTTAAAAGCACTTTATTGTCCGTGTTAATCTTGCTCAGAATATAAACGTTGTAAACCATCGATTCATAATATAATGCCATAACAGCGATCAATTAAGCGGTCGCCATATTCGCTGTCGTTCGCTATCCTCTATGCATGAGTGGTTACGTTCAAAAGATGCGATAATGTAGTGTGACATATAACGAGTCAAGCCCGACCTAAAGAATAGGCCATCAAAAGTACATGAGCTATGGTCGAATGACGTCAGTTACCACACGAAACCAGAGAAACGACCCCCATAGGCATATTAAACAAGAATACAATATCAGAGTAGTGTATAACTAGGTTAAATGTGTCGAATCATTAAATGGAGCATTATATATAACGGAATAATAGATGCGTAGAAGTACATATATTGATATATATATATGAGAGAGAGAGAGAGATATAGAGATAGAGAGATATAGATATATATATATAGAGAGAGAGAGATATATATAGATAGAGAGAACGAGATAGAGAGATAGAGAGATAACTATATAGAGATATATCTAAATGAGAAGGGAGAGATCTTTAGGAGATATATATATATATATATAATCTATAAATGTCTCTCTATATATAAGATCTGTCTATCCATCTCCTCTATATAGAGAGATATATATATATATATATCTCTCTCTATCTATCTATATATAGAGATAGATATATATATAGATATATATATATATATATCTATAATACATATCTATACTTACCTATACATATATATACATATCTCTATACATATATATATACACATATATATATATTTATATATAAAACCCATACATACATATATTTGCATATAAATATCAATATATATGCATATATATATATATTCTATAAAAAATTATATAAATAAAATATGTATACATCTACATATATAGTTATATGTATACATATATATGCAGATTAACTTATCTATACAAATATACACATACGAATAAATAAACATATGTCTATATATATATATATATATATATATATATATAGATATATATATATATACATATATTTATATATATATATATATATATCGATATATATAGATATATATAACATTATATATATAAATATATATTTATATATATATATATTCATATAATTATATATATAAATATGTATATATATATGACTACATATTTATTTGATAACATTTGTAGATATATACATTTATATGTATATATATGCATATTTATATACATATTTATATACATATATATATATAAGTGTATATATATTAATATGAATGTATATATGTAGATATGTGTGTGTTTGTGAGTGCGTGTGTGTATGTGTCTTATTTTACCACAGGTCGACGATTGAGGATTTGCTTCAAATCCAGTTATTGCCTCCTATTCTTTGCAATGTTCGGCGCTGCCAGCCTTGATTTTTTGATATGTCATATTCCTCTGATAAATACCTAAGGCTGTGCTATTTCTATTTAATGATTGCAAATGCTTGGAATCTACTATTGAGTATCGACCAACTTTAGAGGTCGTCAGCAGGTGACGCCCATCGATCGCCAAGCAAGCCCCTCAACAATTGCCAAGTCAAGCAGACAAAATGCTTCTGCTGTTACACAGCATCAATACGAACTCGGCTCTTCGTTGTACATTCGATTAATAATTATACAGGCATTGAATGCATCCCTTCGTTAAATGGCATGGATGTAGTTCTTAAATTAGTATTTGATAGATAATACATCTTTTATCATGCTAAATTGTGGTCTAATACGTTAATTATACCTTCGTTATATCGTTGCTATGGAATCGACGTTTAATACCTCGCCTTACCATATACTTTAAGGGGTTTTGTCCTCAAAATCCCTTTATTCACGATCAATTATTAATCAATATTTGTAAGAGCAACGAGGAAACATCAACACAGCTGGGAATGACGAAATCAATGTAAAGTACGTTTAACTACTTGCAAGCCTTCCAAAGTGACGTCAATGGGTTCATGGAGCCCACCTTTCACGCGAAACTTGTCATTTTTTCCTGAGTATGTTCCACTAAAACACAATCTATGAGTTAACTCTGTCTGCATATGCTATCACTTTTACTGTGCATGTTTTCATGCATCCATGAAATCACATCCGATGTCATCCTACGTCAGTTGATACACTGAAATCACCGTCAATGTCATCCTACGTCATTTGATACCCTGAAATCACAGCCAATGTCATTCTACCTTTTGTAGACACTGTACCTACCGAGCAAGCCTCCGTATATCGCTTTATCTACTGAGCATGCCTGCATAGGGCCCCTGTGTTCATTTGAGCACGCCTCCTACGGTCGCTCTAAATTCAGTGACCATGCATTTATAGATCACTACATTCAAAGTTTATGCCCAAATATTTCAAAACTTTCAGAGAGCATACTTTCAAAAACACCTTATTAACCGAAATGTGGCGCGCGCATATGTGTGTCGCAGTCCTTACAAGAACATGGCAGTCAAGTTTACTATATGCACCAAAGATGCCTTCATTTATCTCAACATTCACCGAACATGCCTTCATGCGTCGTTATTCGTGCTGTGCATAACTTTCTGAGTCGTTATAAATGCTGGATATGATTCCTAGGGTCACTTAATTTGCAACAAGCAGTGCATCAAAATGGGTTTAATTTACAGTTCACGTTAATCAGAAAAAGAAAGTCGAAAGAATGTCAGTCAAAATCAGCAAAGATGTTGTTCATATTTTCGTAAATTATATCAATTCACTTCATACAAATTGGTTGCATCAATATGATATGATTAATGGGACAGTTATTCTGTTAGAATATTCCGTAAATAAGCGATAAATTGTTCATTATAATTCACTGCCAAATATAACAGAAACCTTGCACCAATTACAATACAAATTCGGAGCCTGAACGGTAATATGAGTGCCGAAGAACTGATAACAAACAGTCGCTTTGCATCCTTCTGTTCGACGAAGCAAATGTTTAATCATAGAGATATTTACTCCATTTAGGGGCGGAATATGCATATATAGCCAGCAATTACGATGACCTGCAATTTATGCAAGTTGACATGTCACAAGCCAAATCGGCGATATTTCAACTAAATCTGCATAAATAGTAGTGCAATTTGAACTATGGCTGTTTGAACTATGAACCACGATTTATTGAACACATAAACGACAAATCTATTACAATGTGTACACAGGCAATTCAAAAAATTGGATGGTACATTGGATATAGAGTGTATATATGTTATCAAAGATTAGCAGGATGTAAAGCTTAGCACCCTGATGAGTTCAGTTTATTTCACTTTGTATGTTAAATCAACCTTCACGGAATCTGACAATATTTCTGTTATGCCAATCATAGGAAGTTGGTACAATTGCTGATTAAATGAGCTTTACTGATATAGATAAATGGCAAGTCAAAATGAACAAGGTATATAGTGAAATCCTTCATATAGAAGTCAGTAGCCTTATAGACCAGATGCTGAATTCTGGAAGGCAGATGACTATTTGCAAGTGGCAGTGTTCTCAGAGCAATCAGTAAAGTATGAAAGGTGCTTAGGGTTTTTTCTGTGGTCAGTTTAACGGAAAAATCAACTGACAACTACATGGTAAAACGAGATGTGCTTTCTTCGATACGATTTGCAGAGATAGTATGAACAACATCGAGTTATCATCAACCGTAAGTTTCATTTGCAAGTTGGCAATAGCGCGTTTACACATCACTGCTCATTAAAGAGTCACATTATCTGTCAATAAACAATTTTCTCCTTACCTAGCAATTCATGATGTTCTAACGGGAGTTACGTGCGCCACGAATCAGTGGATTTAGATACCTCAGATGAGAGTAGATGGCTTGAACATCCATAAGCACGATAATTAGAACGAAAATGCTGAGTACGACGATATACGTAGTGCCTATTCCCTTAGCTGAGGGTCTGTGATCAGATTCAGTGAATACCAACGTCGGTATGAGGTCTTCCCGGGTGATGTGTGTGACTGAAACAGTTTTCAAACGGGCATTTGGCTCTGCTTGATGAATGATAAAGAAGAAAAGGTGATCGCTTTTCATCTAATTTCTATGAGAAAACTTAACCTGAATATCCCGATACATGACTAAAAAGTAAAATGAAAATAAATTAAACCCGGATTTGACGTTTTAAGCAGCAGGTTTTAATCATGACGTTTAAAGAAAAGGATAACTGGGGTGTTTGGACAGTATTACAGTGCATAATCACAACTTGCACACAGGGCTACAGACACCTTATAGACGACGATAATGGAACAATGGTGCCACCAGCCACGCAGACTTTCGACAGCCGTGCGTACGCATGGTATTAATGAGATTACACAGTACCCTTCCAGTGCCATGGCCCAATACGATCACACTTGTTACACACCGGGCTAAAGACACCTTGACAATATAGACAGACGATAAATGGAACACCATGGTGCCACCAGACCAAACGCAGACTTTCACAGCCGTTGCGTACGCATGGATTAATGAGATTACTAGATAAATAGTTTTGGGCCATTAATGGTTAACTGTATCTTTATTAAAAAAAATCGTTATATCAGAGTAAAAAATGCAAGTAGTTAAGTGTCGATCAAACATGCTTGCTACTAATTCCTTTCACCTTTGGGACGCAATATTGCTTAACTCAGACATAAATACAACATTAATGTATATAATGATGTGGAAATCAATATCACGCAAACTTTAAGAAAGAGCCGTTTGCAAATGAACAAAAGGCATTGGTCTGTGCATTTAATACATTGTATTGTTTAAAAACAATGAATAGTACGAAATACACACACATATATATATATTCTATATATATATATATATATATATATATATATATATATATATATATATATATATATATATATATATATATAAGTGTGTGTGTCAGATAGAAGGATTTGTTTAGTTTTCATAAATACCTTCCCACGGCCATGCATATATATATGATATATATATATATGCATTGCGAACACAGTTTCAAGTGATTGACAATTCTGCTAGGTCATATATATAGTTGCAATCTCCCGAGAAGTTGTCGTTCCATCTGCGGTCGTTGTATCGATATATATATATACACGGTATGGGGCAAGATGAGATAGCTATATATATATATATATATATGTATATATATATATATATATAGTATTATATATATATATATGTATATATATATGTGCATATATATGTATATATATGTATATATATCAGTGAGTGTATAGTCTCTTTTGTGCTCATAGAGCACTTTTAGCTATTGGTTGTGATTATTTCCCAAATATGACCTAAAGTGTAGAGACAACGATATCTGACAGTTATATGAAAAGGAGAGTAGTATTGTTGTATTTTCCACACGGAATGCAATGTCATGCAATAAACCTGTTACTTGAGGTATGCATGATTTTCTTTTCCGGGTTAAAAACTACGTTACACGCCTTAGAAAAGGACAAAATTTAAATCATGAGGAGGCAATTATTTGACAAATTGATTTAAAGCAGATGCAAGTAAGGAAAAAGTAATATCGAATGATGTTACCTGGACAGGTAAGGTTATCTATTGGGACTTCCAATAAAGATGTTTGATTCCAATCACTAGGGCCAGTACATGTTGGATATTTTAAAATTCCGGCAAATGCTTTAGTCCAGCGCCAACAGCAATCACAGTAGGCCGAGCTGCCAATTAAGTTCACCACGAAAACATTCGCGGGAACCTGCCATTGCCATTACATGTTTAAATTGAATAACTGACAACATTTCACAAATAAACTAAGAATGTTGTTGAATTGGATAAATGTTAGTGAATCCACAAATGTAATGCATATTCAATATTTTTCTAGTGAGTTTTTGTTACATGTTCGCTACAGATAAAACTCGTTTAATATTACTTATCAGCGATATTTACCTGCGGGAGGCATTGTAGAGATGTCATCGAACTCATAAAAAGAGAAGTCATTCCACTGATAACACCAAGACCCTCCACGCGCTCAGTTGTAGCCATGTTCAGTGTCAAAACAGCGATGGAGCTATTTTCAAATTGCCCTTTGGTGCTTGATATTGGATTTGACTGTAGGTTAACGTCTGCGTATTGGTTCCCAACGAACGTGTATTCCAGGTCAGTAATGTTATTGGAGCCAGCATGGACAACGCTCAAGGTTGTGAGATTTGCAAGGGCACTTATGCTATCTATATTATTGTTGCTTAATGCGATTTTGCTGATGTTGATAAGCCCAGAAAGTCGAGCAGCTGGTAGCTTGGCAATCCGATTAAATGACACATCAACCATGGCCAACCGTTTCGCGTCGTTGCAGTCAAATGTTGGTATATTTGTTAGATTGTTGTGGCTGAGAAACAAATGTGCTACCGATGTGCCAGCTAATTCTGTGCACAAGAAATCAGGGATGTAAGTTCCTTTCAAGTGTACTTCGGCTAAAATGCTTAGAGACCCGAATATCCCGTGTGGAATTAGTATGCCGACATTTCCGTTAAGTTTGAGTATGGTTAATGTCGCAGATAGGCAGCTTAGATCTGGAACGCTGGGGATCACGTTATAACTAAGATCCAATGTTTCCAATGGTGCCCCATCAAACGCGTCACAAGGCGCCATTTTGATAGAATCATTATCCATGATCAGCGCATTCAGAACCTTAAAGGGGCTGAACAAATTTGTAGCCAGGCAGCTAATGTTTTCATTTGATATTTGTATGTTGATATCAGTGGTCGCGAAAGCAGATAATGAGTACGGCGGACACGGCTCTGCGTTCGAATGGCGCCATCCGCATGTCAACACCAAGACAGCCAATGTGACCCGAAGCATTTTCGTTCTGCGGATTTAGATGTGGACGTGACAATGGTTTTCACATTAAGCTATCCTGATGACATAAAAAAGGCTTTCTCAACACAGCAAAATGTGTTGATTTATCACGATGAAAGGTCATAAGTTATAATTAAACTATGTAAACGCGAAAGTCGGTACTTACGGAATTTTCCTCTTCTGTAGAATCCGAATAGACACACTTCAAGTTATCTCTTAGCAGGCAAACAACACAGATTCACTACCCACACAAGATGGCGTTATTTGTTCTATCAGCTAGGAGGCCGCTGCTGGGATAAACTTCCACAAAGCTGGAAGCCAAACATTATGACAAGACGCCAGTGGATTCTTGTCAATATAAGCCTTTGTATAACAACGACTTGAGATCGATATACCCCTATACACTGGCTGTCTCTCATTTTCCATTCTTTCCTGGCAGCGCGGTATGGAATATCCTCACCGCATCAGCACGCCTAGTCTAATTTATCAACCACTAAGTGAACGTCAGTTATTGGTGACATATAGGCACAGTCACAAATCAGAAAAATACAGCACAGGGAAACGGAAGTTCACTCTTGTCCATTGAGCGTGTCTAATTCAATCAGAAGACAGTGTCTCATCTCTGACACCTTCGCATCCTAGTCAGACCCCTATTGTCGAATGTCCTTGATTCGCGCGATGTTGGCTGCCTCCGTACACGCCAGTGAACTGTAAATGTAAGCGAAATAATATTAACAGCTACCATACTAAGTCATGGGCAAGAACTCTGTTTATGCTAGAGTTAAATGACGTTCGGTCACAAAAGGTCACTTTTATGAACGCATGAAAGTTTGGACTTGTCCTAGTGTATTTTGGATCATTGTTTTATTGCTGTGATGATACTGCATCTCGGGTACGACATGTATTGTCAGTGATCCTACTGCGGTGTACCGCTCTCAAGGCTACAGCTCATCATGTGTATTGACCATGAGTCTTCTACCATGGTTAAACAGTGCTGCCCCAATCACAGAGGTGTTAGGAATAATGCTGTAACTGATCATGTTGTTTTTTGGCTGAGTGGACCGGTTGCGATATCACAGGTGTATATATGGCGTTGTATTAATAATAAAGCTTGTAAACGTTACACGTGCTTTCAGCTGTAACTAACTGAGGCAAGCTATTGTTGATAATATATTTATGCTTGATTCATGCGCACATGTCTTATTTTTGTCGCCTTTGCTCGTTTATGAGGGCTATCTCTAGGTATATATTACTTTTGTTATTCAATTCGCGGTCTTATTGACCAATGATGTTATTGATGGGAATTTGACTACACAATGTGAATATTTGTTATATTCTTCTTTTCCTAGACGTCACCTATATTTATCTTTATTATACAATAGCTGGGGATGGTGATTGTCATCGACAATCGGCGCCTTATATTATTCTGAAGCCAATAAAGATGCATTCCAAAACAATACCTGTCCATGCTTTTTGTTTGTTCGTCTGCGAAAGAGATACAAATCAAACGGTGCATGTGATCAGCCAATGTTTTTAATGCTGGTTTTGTTGTACGCCACTAATATCTCATGACTGATAATGGTTTTCTAATTTGACCAACTTTCTGCATAACGGCGATGTTTAAATTTTCCAAGCTGCTACAAATCTTAGAACCTCATGTTGAATCATTATCTCATTGGTGATGAATAACATAGGTGTGGAAACTAACAGTCTTCCGTCAATTGCGAGTGGAAATCAATTCGGCCTGGATATGAATACCTGTTCGGCCTGGTTCATTATGACCCGATATCTGTATTTGCGGCGTCTGAGTTTGCAAATATCTCAATAATGTGACAGTTCATTTCTACTTAGGGATTGAATAAGCAATAAACAATGAAAAATTTGTAGCGATTTGATGTAAGGCAGATCTACCATTACGACATATTCGCATTAACACATAATATCATCTGGGCAAATTTGACGAGTGGTGCAAATATCTGACATATTTAGCGTTGTGTTCCGCCAATATTGCATTGTTACGCATTTGATCGACAGTAAGATGGATTATTGGTTACGACAGCATTTGGCGCTAATCTGCCGGCTTAGAATGGGTCACGTAAATATTTTGCTAGCTTAGGGAAGATGACCATGCATTAAAACGTTTTGCAGATATTATGAATCGCTTTTGCAACCCTAGAGAGAGCGGAAAAGATACCCCTGCCTTGTATTGATCGTGCACGAATAATCCGACATCTAACCTATGGGTACGCAAGGTCGCACACAATTTCAAGCCAACAAAGAGCACAATAGAGTCTTCTGACAAGCACCAAAGTAACCATTGATTGTGTTTGTCATAAATAAAGGCAGTAGCTTTAGACAGGAGCAGAAAACGGTCCTTCTGCATAGGAGCAGAGGTTTTTCTGTTGATGGCATGATAGTAGAAGTACACTTTTATTCGCATCAGCAACCATGCTTTACGTCAATAATATCTCTCCATCGTATGGTTTTGTTTGATATTGTATTTTATTCCTAAAAGCAATCATAATGGGAAACTCGTATATGGGTGCTTTGTTGCCTCTCAAAACAATTTCCTAATTATTATTCATTCCTAAAGCGAGCAGGAGCTTTTAAACGGGTTTTTAATTGCACCCCCCCCCCCCCAATTTGTTTTACATTGATTCTGCAGGTGGATAATAATAACATTTTCATATTGTATGCGGTGACAAATATGAAACATGCATGACACTGCTTCGATTGAGAAATCGCACACCATTAGTTGCACAGATCACTGCTACTCAAATATACACATTACAAATAACTTAAGCAACACAAAGTGAATTGTCCAACTGCTCGTACAAAACATACCGTTATGACTAGGTGTAGGCAATGCTAAGTTACCAGCGTAGTGGTATAAGCATTATGAATGCAATCACGCCAAAACTTTACTTTTAACCCAGACTTACTTTCCCATAATTGGCATTTAGTAATCATGTCATAGGAAACTAACAACACATCTGTTTTTTTTAAATTTTATTGCCCTGGATTTGCATGTGACATTTTATATTAGATAAACACGCATTTAGTATTTACTTAAAAGTGAATCCGGGAAGTTAACGATGATCTCAGTAATCTGACGTGATCACGTATGTAACGTTAAGAGTCAATTGCGCCCTGATTCGGCTGTCACTTATTTGGCAAGCTTTCACCCCGTTCAAGCAAGCCAATACAATCTACGGGTCGCCCTCTCTCTCTCTCACCTAACTTGTAATAGAAGCATGATATTCATCAAAGTTGCTAAAAAAAGCAATCATGTATGTATTCAACAGGGTTTTCTGTATGATATTGCATAGGAATTCCTGAACTGAACTGCGAAAGTCCTCAATGGCATGGATGGCAGTATATCTGTAGACAAAAATATGAAACAGACATTGTTTGACGACGCAATGTATAACTGTTACCATCAACATTAATTTAAACTATTTGATGGGAACCGGGCTTATACTTTGTGATGTTGTTAGTGGCATACTGTATTCTGCTGCCACACTTCAACAGTTACAGATTATACGATTCCTGGAAAGGAATAGGGAGGCATTATCTCAAAATGGACACATTACTAACATAGATACATTAGACTATTACAGGGCGAATTATTAATAATTGCTCTTTGTAAGTCTTACAAAACAATCTATAGCTGTGTTATGAAGGTACGCCCTCGTCTATGAGCAGCGTATTGTTTTGTCATAGCGTGTCTTAAAGCCCCGGAGTATTCTCTGATTAATACAGAGGAGAGCAGCTTCGACCAATCAAAAGCCCATAGACGTTGGATCAACAATTTTTATGATACCTAATGATACCTGATGCAGAGCGTGTATGTCATTCATTTGCAAAATTACCGCCCAGCTGGTCGGAGTGAGCCCCCGAGCGTAGCTTCACACTATTTGGTCCAACTGTAATTTGAGCAGGGTTCGCTCCTATTACGAATGATTTAGTGGTGATCCTTTGTTATGGTTTATATGATCTAGGTCGAGGTTGTGTTAGATGTTGAAAGCTACAGACAATGGTTCTTTGTTTGCTCTCTTCGAGAAGTATCGATTTCAGACCCAGTTCATTTACCCGCGTTTTTAACATTTTAGCATGCAATAAACAACTCAACGCGTCCGGGAATTGCTAGCTGACAGCAGACCCACTGCTTCTGATGTCATTTGTGCGCTATCAGCCACGCATTGCATAACGTCTACATATGGCGTGCAAATTACACCTCAATGAGCAGCCCTATTCCGTCGAGTTTAGCAATTATTTATGGTTAATCGAATTTGGTGATGGTGGAAGCAATGTAATGTGTCTAGGAGGGGGCACAGTTCATCATGTATAGCCTTAAATTAAGTTCACAATAATGGCAGTACGCTATTAAAGATGCATTTTTTCAAAAAAATGAGATGCGGTTTTTGCTCCATTTAATAGAACAACTCTTTTGGAACCCATATAAACCATTTTGCGGACTAGTTCAACGCTATATCGTCGATTACACCGTATCGAAATCTGTCGGCCACACCCATGTTTACAAACATGAGCACATGTCGATGGGAAAATGACGCATGCGTATTGAAGGGTCATTTGTTGACAACACATAGTCGTGACGTCACGCGCAGCGCAGTTTCGACAGAAGGTGGAAACGCATGCAGCCGAAATGGTGAGTGTTTTGATTCCTACATTTCTCTTCTTTGTTCTTCTTTGATTGGAGTTTTCGAATGTTATATATAAAAAAGAACCCGCCTCAATAAAGTGAACCCTATCGGTACAATAGATTACCATAAATTTAACAACAGATAGCGTTACACCTGCGAACGAACCCTGAGGTAGCCCTTAGACTTAGTATATTATATTTATACTGAGGCTGCGCATGTTCAAGCGTAATAAAAACGATATTCTTGACTAGTCTTTCACGTTTTTGAGTGTAAAGCCATGACACTTGTTCGAAGTTTGATTATTTCATATGCAATCATCGGTGCTTTTTCATAGCAAACTATTGGAATATTCCTGAATGAACTCATAAATTGTATTTATTATAAATCAAGAAACTGGGGTCTCCCTCAGGACGTCTACCTTATCTGGTTATAGTGAACTGAAACAGGGATTTGAATTGGCTGGCCAGTCGCTATCTTCTATGCATACATAAACCCTACAGAGAAGATAGTGGCCAGCCAATGCAAATCCCTGTGTACTGAAACGTCCACGCTAGGAGTTTGGGATGGTATGTATCATCGTATGGGTTTGGCTGACTTTTGTAGGCTTTTGGCTCAAACACTGTAACATTATTGATTGAATTATTCTTGTCATGTTCATTCATTGATTGAACCAACCCACTTTCAAATTTAAAGGAAATCAAAACGCCAAGGAGGGGATCACGTACAAGAAGAGGCAGTGGAAGGGGTCATTGTACAGATTCTGACAACTTGTGTGGAACTGAGGTTGGTTCCTTTTTTATTTGATTCTTATCAAGGGTATTTTAATGAACTCAATACACCCATTATGACTGGGAAGGATGTGTTTAATGATTTGAAATTGTTCACCATGACACAGGTGTCCAAGTTGGTGGAGGTTGCAGACAAGCCTGAAGAGGTGGCAGAGGAGCCCCACCTTCTTCAAACAAGGTACTTTTGGGCCTGCCTTACCTAATTGAATCACTTTGTCAGTAAATAGGTCCAATGTTGAACTATCGAACCATAAATTTCCATTGGTTTTCATTTGTTTGTAGACCTCGACAGGCCGAAAGCGAGTCAATCTTGTTCACAGAGGCTACCTTTGCAACACACCAATAACTAACCAGACCCTACAGCAGAGTAGAATGAGTGCTAAATCTTTAGAGCTGTCACAGAAGGAGAAATTGAAGGTATTGTACAACTCAGCATTTAGCACTCTTCAGCTGCTCCAAAAACCTTCATGCAATTTTGGTCACAGAGAGAGATTTGTATTGGAGATATTCAATCCATCAAAATGAAGACTTTTGATTACTCATATTTTCAGAATTTAGTGCGGTGTTTGGATGGGGTGGGTCAGTTGCTGGTTAGAAAGACAGCCACAGTTTGCGCTTACAATCACCCGACAACCCACACCGCCGAAAGAAGGATTCCACCCTCCATCAACTACCACTTCCCCAGACTGTTGCATCTGCCTTCACTGTAGGGAAATGCCTCCCACTGTGGAGCGGCAATGTTGCACTAACAGCCCAGACTTTTGCACATATGCACTACCTCAGATGGAAGGAGTTGTGCTTGACCCGATGGTCATTGAGGTTATTAACAGGTACCAGGTGGACTTGCTATGGGATGCGGTTGTCGAGGACAAAAAAAAGATGCTTAGACACGCCTATCAGCAATTGGTTCTGTGGATTCATGTATATTTGGAGGAGTGCAACAGGAGGGTAACTCCGGTTGTGTAAGGAAGATCAGAGACCTCTTCCTTAACAAGTACTGACAGTATACAGGCTTAATACAAAATAGGTTTTGGTAATATACTAAGTCTAAATGTTTTAATTTTAATCCATAAATATCACATTGTTCTGATTGGTATTTTTGTGTGGATTATAAATTGCTTAGTCTTACAAAACATGTGGTATTATTTGTTCTGAACATTTTTGCTTCAACAATCTAACTTATTGTCTATTTGTTTTATGGAATGAGCATTCATATATTAGTAAATGTTTCGTCTCTCAAACACAGAAGAAAAGAATTATGCACACATTATTTTGTCAATTAGTCATGACACTTATCTTCAGATTTGACTTTTTATGTTCATAATTCTAGCCCTGATAAAAAAAGAAGTGACATTAAAATGAGTTCATGTATTATTTATTTGCCAATTACATGTGTTCTTCTATTAGAGTTTGGATTTACAGACAAAAGAATGTGACTAATAAATTATTGTACATTTCAACAAAAACAAATTTCCAAATCATATTTTTAATCAAAATGAGACTCCTGCAACTGTTTCTTGGGTAGATGGCCTGGCACAGGAGCAATGTTCAAACTGATTTTGCGGGGTCATCAGCAGAGTGTTGTGGGTGTTGTTGTGATTGCTGTCGCATTGCTTGGGCCTAAAGATTTCTGTCATCATATCTGGTATATGGGCATAAGTCTTGACCTCTAAACCGACCACGTCTTTGACTGCTTGTTGAAGCGATTGCTGTACCTGTAACACAACAAATGGCATTATATGGCCAAATAGCTAGAACACATTACATGTGCAGCATCAGTATTGTGTTTTCTGATAGGACATTTAGTCAGTGCGTAGTTGAGTGGTCATGAGAGACTTACATTGGCTGACCAACCCTACTTGAGTGCATATGTCCTATCCCTATACCTGTTGTGGTCCATTGTCACAACTTGACTGCAGGCAAGGTATGATGAACACCTGATCACCAGCCATTGAATTAGGGTCAAGAGGATGCAATAATTTCTCTACCTGAAATTTACAAATTAAGTAAGGTATGTTTGCAACAACAATCTACAAATCTAAATGGTGCAATGAACTCCCTTAGATTTTATTTAATCGGTGACATTTACACAAGTCGATTCAATACAGACCGATTCGATAGCAGGGTATTCATCTGCTCATAATACAACGAGATTACTTACATGTCCAGCAACAACTTTGCAGCTTCTTCGTTGGTCACACTCCTCACTTCCCTGAATGCCTATCTTAAGACACCCTCGTGTTAGACCGCAGCTGGTCTAGCTCCCGCTTCCTTCTCTTAGTTGTTGAATCTATTAACAGCTTCTTTCTCCCTCCACCTTTTCTTCGTTTCTTGGTTGGTTTGATCGTCCATTATCGCAATGAAAATAGCGCAAACTAAACACCCGCCGGCGGCAATCGGCACAGAGTGATGACGTTTCTGCGCTTCCTGAATTAATAATACATGAGCTTCCAAATATGGTCTATTCTTGGCTGGAAGTGAAAAATAAGGAATTGAAGGTTTATTTACGAACAACAAGAGATATATACGGCCATTCCAACTTTGGAATCCGGATATCAGCACCATTTAGGGTACTCTTGGAGTTAGCAACTTTTTTTTTCGATTCGATTTTTTGACAAAAATGCACCTTTAAGGTTCATCCTAGAAGACAAGTTATAAAGCAGAGAGGTTCATATGACACAACACTTGCTTGATGTATATGAACCTTACAAATGATACCACTGAATATTTTGCGAAGCCTTTAATACTTGCATACAGAGGTAATTGTGTTCATGAATGCATAAGATTTCCGCATCAACAATACTGTCATCTTTTTGCGTTATGTAGCTCAATAGTACCGCCAAGTTTCCGCCAAGTGGGCGATGGCACTTAAGGGGAGCTGTACAAGCACCACGCTCATCCTCATCAATCACCGTCGCGATATCACCTCGCTGTTGGAAATGACGTTAGACCTGAATAATACCATTACCATCACCACATCTTACAGCTCTGGGTGCAAGAGCTCGCGCTATTTAGGTGCGAGCCTCACGCTATTTAAACCGCTGCCCTGCTAATGCATATCATTTATCATGCATGAAATGGGACTCATTTACAAAATATGATGTCATTCAATGTTATCATTCGGCTAGCTCATTGACCAGTGAGGGGAAATGATATAACCTTTACATTGAGCAACGCAGATACAACAACCTTCCTGCTTGATAAAAAAATTAATGGATTAGAAATAATCGAAGCCTTTAAGATATTGGCCCAACCAAAAAAACAGCTGTAGTGACTCAAATTCGGTTAAATTCTGACTTCATATACTTTATTGCAACACATTTTCCGATGTGTATACACGATTAACCTGCAGATAGCAACAATGCAAGGCAAAAATACAACAAAGACAGCACAATATTTCATAGTTGTATTTAGAATCATGTCATATAGACGATGCAATACATTACACTTCACAGCGATTGTCCTCCTGCTTTTCTTATACAACGAAGAGGACATGTTCCGTCGCTCCAAGTCGTCCACGCGTTCCACTCCAAAAACTCACTACCTATAGAAAATGAGACGAGAGTTATATCAACTGCTGCACTAAGCTACACAATGCCATATATTTCACGACGGCCATGGTATTCTAACAATAATTCATCACCAATCATGTGTAAGCTCATCCTTGGCAACCAAAATCTAATCACAAACATACTTACATATCGGCCTAACATTTAGTGTTCTTACAAACTGAACGTTTTGTATAAACTATTGATAGAAATACGGATGCTTCCATTGATTTATTTACAATGTTTACCATAAGTAATCATTTACACATAACAGTTGCACCACATCCAGTAAGATGCTCAATCTTTCACTTTGGCTTCAACACATAGTCGTTTGACAAAAGCCCAATTGCTAATAGCATCCATTGTTTTGCATTCCGTTTCCTTGAACGTCATGCATAAAACACACCTAGAAACAGCGTAGTTATCCATATTTGCAAAACTAAGTGTTATTACTATACCTCGTTGGCGTTAACAACACACCTGCAATTAATAATCCTGTCATAGACTCATTGGCATTTATGTGACAAATACATCTTTATATATATACGTATTTATGTGTATGCCGGCAAGCTGCCATCTCTCAATTATACCCACCTACACACGTAGGTTTTTAGTCGGACCAACGCGAGTGAAACGCCATATAAATCCGATGGCCCGGAGCATGTAGGGGGCACGATATATGCATAGCTTTTTACCCATCGCCAACAGCAGTCACAGTTAACATTAGTACCGTACATATTTATGAATGGAGTCGATGGGGTCATCTGTATGCAAAACATTTTAACGTTCCTGTGTTTAACGTTTTTAAAAATAAGGTATTGAATGTCTTTTGGTGTTTTGTAAATGCGTAGATACCACATACCGATGGGAGGCATTTCAGGGATAGATTGACATCATAAATATGGACTGAAGGCCTTGTATATTATTCAGGTCCTGCTGCATTTACAATCAGTGTTCAGGTTAGGGTAAGTGAATTTATCGTTGCATTTTCAAATTGTCCTCCGATATCCACCAATGGATTGTTCTCCAAAACTAGATTTGTTAAGTTTGAACATACGAATACGAACTCTAAATCACTGATATTATTGCTTCCAGCATGTATGACTTTACGGTTACAATGTTTGCAAGTGGTGCCAGACTACAGAGCTTATTACTGGCTATCGAAAAGTAATCAAAATGTACAAGTCCAGATACAGCATCCGGAGAAATAAATTAAATCCGATTGTGTGGTACATCCAGTCTATTAATGTCATTTGCTTCTATACAGTCGAATTCCGGTAACTCAGTCATATGGTTGTGGCTGAGGTACAGATCTCTAATTGATGTTCCTACCAGATTAGAGCAGCTAAAGCAGGTAAGGCAGGTGCTTTGTAGGTGTAGTTCCTTGAGAACAGATAAAGTACCGAAAATCATAGCCGCAAATGTAACATTTTCATTTCCATTGAGTACAAGTTTTGTAATGTATTGGCGAGGCATGTTGAATAAGGGACGACGCTCAGTTGATTTCCACTCAGATTCCAAACTTCCAAAGGGGCCCCTGCTAAGGCTACACATGGCGCAGATGAGATTGAAACGTTGCTCAAAGTGAGCTCTGTAAGAGTTAAACAAAGCTTTGGCAAGATATTTGTGGTAGCAGTTGTTGGATCTGCAAATGGATAAACCGTGCACTGTGCATTTGAAGTTTGTAAATAACCACATATCCAGATAATAAATAGGAATGCCATTTCATAACAAGTATGCATGGCGAAGACACTAACTGCAATACAGGAAGTAGTGTTTATACTAGCGGTTCTGGGACACAATCTCTCCCATATGACTAATTCCCCCCTTGGCAGCATATACAAGATTTTTGCTCACCCTGACCTTGCTGCGCTAATACCAACGACGGACGGAGCACTAAACTGCCTTGCCAAGATTTTTTCTCACCCTAAGGGCGCCTCGGACCTGACCCCCAAACGGGGCCGAGGGGCTAGTTTGTTGGTAAACTAGTGTGTCGTTCACAACCTGCTAACAAGGTCCTCTAGGTGTTCCATTCGCTCAATAAGATCATTGGTCTAAACCTCCAGATCTCTCACCATGTCATGCAGTTCCGCAAGGTCATCATACTTAGTCTCCATATCACTCACTTTGTACTCCAGATCTTTTTTTTTGTCTTTCATATACTATGTATCTAAAATCAACACCACCCTCAAGTTCAGTAATACGCTCTTCTGTGTTCATTTCTATACCTTATACCCTCGTTTATTCAATAGGCTGATTCATAAGTGCACGTTATGATTGGCGGCTGTGATTCATAGCGTTCATATATGATTAGTGTGCACGCCATGATTCGCACAGCTGGGGCCACTATGTTTGGGGTGTACACAGCATATTTAAGCTAATTAATCGTTGCAAATGTATTTACCAGAAATCTAAAAAATCTTAAAACAACCCATTTTAACCATGTATTGGGAGAGGCGGTCTATCCAAGTGGCATCCTCAATTTAACGCTCTAGAGAGTGAGAAAAATATTTTGTGAACACCCATATTTGTGCTATGCTCAAGCTCTAATCATTATATAGCACAAAGTTTTCATACTAAGATTGTCTCTTGGTATGACACTGCAGATGCTTAACTTGTCAAGTGCCACTGTATTTGTATATTGTGTGGAGGTTACCCGGGGCCTCTATACCATACGCATCTGCTCCTACTTCCAGAACTTATTCCTAGTTATAGCACCCTCTTCCCCCTATATAGTGGAGAGGATAGGAATGAGTCACGTGGGTAGTAGGCCTAGCCAGATAACATACAACCCAATCTTCAGTGGAGGTAAAAAACAAATAAAAAAACAAATACTGAAACTGGAGAGCAGTGTCATACCAAGGGGCTTTTACACTTTTTTACATTGTGTAAAAAATTTATGTGTTGAGGTGCTTCATTAATTGCCAGCTCAATGGTAAAGATGCTTAATCTTTTTGATCAATTGAAACAGTCTACCGTGCTTTTACAGATCTAGCCTTAATTTCGCCCTTTATTTGGCTATATTTTGTGAGCTCAGCTAAAACGAGCTTAAACTCATGATCTGATATATAGACATCTTCAAGTGCTGTCGATATAATGTCAGCAATGGTATTCAATTTGCTCTGTGCTAGATTGCGGATCTGATCATGTTTTTTCACCTTGATGGTCAGCCGCTACTGATGAATTTTCCAGCAATTACAAGTAGCCCACAAGTGTCTACAGTAGCACCCAACACTGTGGCAATAGGAATGGCAACTACTGTTGACATCAGACCTGCACCACTTGCGCCAAGACACATACCCACAGCAACCAAAGCAGTGTCTACAGCGTCCACTGAGTTTACTGCACACCTATATTGTATGTACATAGCACCATATTTTTCAATTTCTTATCAACCAACAGGTTTGTTTTCCAGGGCGGCAAGTTGCACATTGATTTCATAAAGCAAAACCAAGAGGGGGCAAACATCGCCTGGAGCACCATCATCCTGGAACATCAGAGGGGTTCACATCCCCAGGTATCTTGCGGATCAACGACAGCACCAGGACCTATGTCTGGGCCATTCTTGGTGCTCAGGCGAAGACCCGCTCAGAGATATTAGGTGTTGGCGTACCTTTGATGCTCAAAAGCAATTTCAGGCTAACGTTGAGGATGCCATCAACTGCCCAGTGGACATTCCCTCATCCATCCACAGGGGTTGCACTACTGTTCCCTCCACCGGTCAAAGCAACTACCAGAGACAAGACTGCCCTGCTCCCGGAACAGGATGCGTACACGCTCAGCTAGCGTTGTGTCCTCGTTAAGAAGTCTGTTGATCATTTCCCTGTTGCGGTTAGTTTGGGTTAGCAGACTTTCACAGTTTACAGAGGCAGCCTCAACACGGATACGCCGCAGGTCCTGCAGCTCTCTGCAAGCTCATTTGCTTGGAATCTCCATGCTCGACTATCACCCCTCCCTACCTCCAGGCTTGCAATTATAGCTTTCCAATGTTTTATGTCCCTTTCTATCTCTGTTATCTTAGCTAGGTTGTTGACCAGCTCACCCCACTGGGTCTGCATAGCATTGTCTAGCTCCGGTGTAACGGTAACATGAATTTATACCGTTACGAAGAGTTCGTCAAACACGGTCGGCAAGTTCTCGTTTGGGTTGAAGGACTACTCTACGTACCTAGAAAATAACATATATCAAGAGCCTTTACAAAAAATAGACTTTGCGCGCCCAAAAACTTACCACCACTCGACGCTATTCTTCAATAAATGGCATCGATAGTTCGTTTCCTAACAAATCGCGATACGATGTCTGCCATTTTGGAAACAATTAATTCTCGCGATTTCCCGCATTGCCTTAGCATCCCAAGTGGGGGGCACTTGTCCTAACTTGGATAGGGGTGTGCCGCGGGACCTCGAAAACCTGTACCCGTTGTACTCGTTTAGAATGAGAAAAAGTATACTCCATCGTACAGGGTATTATGCGAATGTCTAACCCGTGGTAAAAGTCGAGATGTTGAAAAAACCACCCCCTTCGTGCGGCACATGTATACTATATCTTTACACTTAAGTGCCCCCCCGCGCAATGCATGTGATCTTGAACTTGTAAACAAACATGTTGCTGTGTTTCTGACTTTTTACCGCTTCCCAAATTGATCGAACTATAAATAATTACCCCGGATGAAATCACCAGCCGAAAAGGGATGAAATTGTCCGTAAAACATCATTGCATTCTATAACTCCATCACTTGTGTATGTTTGGTGTTTGGTAGTTGTCTGAATCGATCTAAAAATAATTGAGTTGCGTTGTTTCGAGAAACGGTAAGACGTCTACGCAGACGTCTTGTAGGGCTAAGCATTGTCAAGCCCCATAAGCTCTCTGAGTGGTAGTTCGTTGTCTGTTTGTGTACCTAGGTCTTGTATGGCGTTATGAACCCCCTCTATGAAGCTTGTTTTTTCCACACCACCTTGCTCTGTCACGGCTTCAGGGTCGAGGGCGCTCATTTCAATCTCTCCAGCTTCCGCTTCAGCAGCAGCTTGGTCAACGCCTAGTAGGGCTTTTGCTGCCTTTGTGGATAGTTCAGTGTTCACTCCAAGAGCCCGAGCAAGATGTGTACCACCGTACTTTTCTATACTACTAGGAGAGAGGAAGTTGTTGGGATTGTTCTTTCATGTCAGAAGCTTCCATTCGCGGCCCCACTTAACCCAAAGTCACCTTGTTTAGACGATCTAAACTCCAGAGTGGCCTGCAGCCCATGCTTAGACACTGCCTTCTCCCACTTCGTAACTAAGACTTTGGTTTCTTCTGGGGATCCCACCTGATCTTCTGTTAACCCAGCAGGCATTTCAGTAATATCCCATGGTGGACTAGTCGTACTCGAAGTATCTAAAGCTTCGTCAAAGAGGTTAGTCTCCTGATCATCAAAGTTAGTCTCATTCCTCTCCCCTCCCATAGCCCCCTCTTCTTCTGGGTCGTCAAATGCTGGGTTATCAAACTCCATGTCTGTGTGTTAAAGATATATTTGTAATTAAGCATTCAACATGACAAGTACTTACAGACGCAAACTAAACCCACACTGCCGGATACGCAAACCGCTCGGGGTAAAGGGCGTGCAACAGTTTGTAGTCGTTACAAACAATCCAAGCACTATTGACCAGAACCAACAACTGCTGGTTCGCTTCCCCAATCTAGGCACAGACGACGTCATTGTTCCAGGGACAGCATGGCTGGCCTTTACAATCACGCTGACCTCGGCTGATGTTAACCGCAGCATTGTGCAAAATCCAGGTCGTGCCTCGGTTAAGAAAATGACAATCAAGATTTCTGGCAATGAGGTCATGTCTATTGATGACAGCGATGCGTATCACTGTTACCACGACTTGTGGCGGACTGCACAAGAGAGACAGGGCCTCCAGTACCAAGGCATTGACACATCAGATGACAGAAACACAACTAAGATACGAATGGGGGCAGGAGACAAGGATAAGACTGATGAAGAGGACAAGGCCGTAGCCGATGTGTATGGTAACAGGTTCTACGTTCCACTTGACTTTGAACTCCTTGAGAGCCACATGCCATTCTACCAGAGTGCGCTTAATGACAGAATAGAATACGAGCTCACCTTCAACGACTACAACTGCGTAATTCACGCAACAGGCGACATCGACGCCAGCTACAAAATTGATGGCATCTCGCTGGAGTATGACAAACAGCGTGGCCCGCATGATACGCACCCAGTACACAGGTCGGCTCTCGATTCTGTATGACCGTGTTCTTCGTCACAAGAAGCTTGTATACAATAAAAGAGATACACTGTGGAACATCAACCTGAACGTGTCTGCTGGCAGCATGAAGGGCATCCTACTGCTCTCTGAAGACCAAGCCAATGCCTCATTTGCCAGGAAGACTACAAAGATTACAAAAGTTGAGGTGACCATTGAGGACATCCCCAACCAACTCTATGCCAAAGGCAAGCGTGGCTACCACCAGTGGGATGAGGTGAAGAAGGCCTTAGCAGCAACGAGTAAACGAGACCCCAGTGTAGCAAAAGCTGCAAAAGACTTGGCATTGTCGGATGTTTCCCTAGGAGAGTACCTAACCAGTAACTATGCTCTGTGGCTCGACGAGTGATGACGACCAGCTGCACGGTAGTGGCAGGGCTGTGGAGAATGCGTCTGAGGGTATCACCATTCAGATCACACAAGAATCACAGGCGGCTGGCGCATTGAACGTTTATATGTATATTGTAATGGATGCACAGCTTAACATTAAAGATGGCAGGTTCGTCAGCGCAGTCTACTAACAAGGTTTTGATGAAACCGTAAACTGAGTTTACATTTCCAGATGGTCCCTGTTCGGCAATTGTTTGTGGGCAGACAGGATGTGGGAAAACCGCATTCATCCTCGATCTACTTGAAGGGCCCTTCTTCAGTGCCTTCGAACAAATTGTAACCCTCTGCCCTACCATACGTTTCAACGAGGCCTATCAGACGCGGTCATGGGTGTGGGATGATTCAGAGGTCTACGTCGTTGATCCAGGGGAGCAGCTCCATGACCACCTGAGGGCTTTCTACCATTGTTTTAAGTGCGAGCCTACCCTCTACATTATTGATGACTGTTTGGCAACAAAGGCCCTAACCAAGAAGAAAGACATGTTATCCAAACTGGCCGCCATGCGCAGCAAAGTGTCTGGGTCCTCACCCAAAAGTACAACTCTGTTCTGAGGGACGTGAGCAAACTCGCTGGATGGTGCTCTTTCACACCAAGGACCGTGACTCGTTTGAAGACGCCTTGCATTAAAATGATGTAATTCCAACAAAGGAGGAACGTGCCTCAGTACGCCAACTACTAGCAAAGACCAAGCACGCAAAACTGCTGCTGAAGACTGATCAACCTACTGCATATCCCGTCGATTGAAGTGATATTGGCCTTGTAGCAGCCGGTGCCTCAGTAACCAATTTAGGTTTCGTCATCTAGGTAGCGGTGCAGTATTTGAAGCTCGAAGGATCCTTATACCATTATTGATAAACTCCTTGAACAGGACACGACTAGCTTAGTGGACACAAAGTCTCGGTGGGCGGAACCTAGTTGCACCCTTGGTGTAGATATGTCTTCTAAGAGAGATAGGCTTGCTGTCGTCATAGCCGGTGGTCAGGCCCATCAGTACCTTGGTTTGGAGCGCCTTACAATTGACCAGGTAGAATCAATGTCTGATGAAAAGATCATAAAGCTGTATGTGAGATACGAGGCTCGGCTAGGCGCTAGCATGACGCGCATTCTAGGTCAATCATTGCTACAGCTATACTCAGGTATTGCTTGTATGTTTCTACCAATCCCACCAGAACACCAGCCAAAGCTAATTACAGACCTTGAGACTGACCGGTTTGTTGGACACGTGCTAAGCACTGCCACTTGTGAGCTATATCATCGCTATGGTATGTTTTTAGCTCCATTAACCGCGGCTTTAACAACAATTAAGCACTGTCAATTTGGAAAAACAAACACCGAATCAACAGGGGCCGGTGGAGAGGAAGACACCACTTCTTGGCTATAGAATGCTGTGTTTGGCAAGACTATGGAGAACCTCGGGAGGCGAGTCGACGTTAAGATTGTGCGCTCATCAGAAAAAGAGCCCCGCCTATGCTCGACAAAAAGTGTTTCACGATGATCTGGCTGCCCTGCATATGCACAAGATCCATTAAGTCTTAAACCGCCCTGTGTATGTGGGTATGTGCATTCTAAATCTTTCAAAGCACTTGATCTATGACTTTTATTATAATACCATGAAGCCCATATACGGCAACAACCTTGGCTTGCTATACACAAACACGGACTCGCTGCTTCTCGAGATTCGTACATCTGACGTGTATGCTGATATGAGGGAGGATGGGCATCTCTTTGGCACTAATAACTTTGACCCTTCTCATGCCCTGCACAGTGACAAAAACAAAAAGGTTCTGGGTTAGATGAAGGATGAGTGCGCTGGCGTGCCCATCAAGGAGTACGTTGGTTTGTGCCCTAAGATGTACTCTATCCTGATGTCTGATAAAGGGCGAGATAAAAAGAGCTAAGGGTGTGAAGAAGGTGGTGGTGAAGAAGCATCTACGCCACGCTCATTACATAGAATCTCTCTTCACAAAGAAACAGTTCCGCCATGGGATGAACATGCTTCGTAGTGAGAGTCAAAAGCTCTATGGGTTGCACGTCAACAAGGTGTCTCTCTCCCCCTTTGACTCAAAGCGGTGGATAGCTGCGAACGGCGTAGATACCCTGGCCTATCGGCACACTAGTTTACCCATAAACTAGCCCCTTGGCCCCGTTTGGGGGTCGGGTCCGAGGCGCCCTAGGGTGAGAAAAAATCTTGTATAAACCGGTCGAGTACGAGGCAGTTTAGTGCTCCGTCCTTCGTTGGTATTAGCGCAGCGAGGTGAGGGTGAGCAAAAATCTTGTATAAGCTGCCAAGGGGGGAATTAGTCATATGAGAGAGATTGTGTCTCAGAACCGCTAGTATATATACTACTCGGGATCCTCGCTTATTTTAATGAAATTTCATCTCACCCCTACAAAATAAACTAAATGAAACATAATGGCTAAATGTGGTTTTTAACAGTTTATCTGCATAGCGTCGGCAAGGGGTGAACACGATAGAAATACATACCTGCGACTCGTAGATTACGCAGCAATAAAATGGACGCCCTCGTCAACAGGCTAGAAAACAGTGGTCTGGCTTTGCGCGTCGTGTCTTATTTAGCCACACCTGTATAGTGCATTGAGATCAATATTCCTCTCTAATAACATTTTGAAATATCCATAGCTTCCTTTATACAATCATATCGTATTTAGCTGAGACTGAACACTAATCAGATAATTGCTTCTGCCATTCTTTGGTGATTAATGAAGAACTTAGCACTGACTCTCATGGCTTGGTGATAGAGCTTACCTGTTAGCAGACACCTGTCATTCAATGGTAAACGTTTCAAACATACATTTGTGTAGAGCGGACACTTTTAAAAGGTTCAACATATCCATACAAAGACTTTATGCCTCTGCCTTGGAAGCACATCCGTCTGTCACAAACAATTGTACCAAGCTCCTATCGTTCCGGCGGATGGCGGATGTTAGCATCCCTCATGTCTTTGAATCGATGGTCAGGAACGTCCATTTCATTAATCAGAAAGCTCTTGGTAGGTACGGTTAGGAGCGGGGGTGTGCTCCCGAGAATAACATCTGGCTTAGGCGAAATCTATATATGTTTTATTTTAGCTAGACGTTACAGTCAAAAGCAAGGAATGGCCGTAATCAATGATCAGCTTTCCCCATTGATGTGATAAACGTAAGTCTCAACAGTCGGGAAACCATGATACTACCGTTGATTGTTTTGACATGTAGCATTTCAATATATTGATGAATATTATCTTTATGGCCAGCAAACCAAAATCATATAGTCAGTCACTGCAAGCCTGACAATCTCTGCAGTACACACGCTGTTCTGTAAGTGGCATCGACATAATAATATATGATGGCCATGAAATGATAATGGAATTTTGTATGTCATGCCCTAAAACACAAAAGGTATATATTATAATTCGCAGTTCTACATTCTTACTCATTTTGTCAGGCATCTAAATCCGGTCTCAACGACGTACTGGTTGTTAGACCAAGATCAGCTAAATAGGGTGAAATGTTCGACCTGCATGGTTAAATATTTCTCAGTGAAAGTTATTTTTATTGAAAGATGCATGAATGAGATATATCTGAATGCCACACAAGCCATTATTTATGTAACATATGTCATAAATAAGTCCCAAAAAGTTTTCAACTTTTATAATCTGGAAACATGCCTTGATACAAATAATTTGGAATGTTAAGTTGCAACAAACATTGACTGTAGGAATTCGAATGACCAACATACTAGATATACCCCGTAAACCCTCCAGACTCCAGTGGTCCCCAATTCGTCACTCCTGAATTATCCCCATCTTAATATTTATCAGTGAAAACGGTATATATTGCCCACTTTACACCTGTCAGAAGCTTGTAAATTACCACAAAAGCAGTGGAAAGGTTCGGCAAACATGGCGAGTTTAGCCCCTTTCGCAGTAGGCAAAAAAACTTCGCCTCTGACAGCATCCGTGCTGCTTACTTTTTTGATCTCATCTCTCATATCTGCTCTGTAGAGGCAAAAAACCGCTTTTAAAATTTCTAAGGTTCCGATGCTTACCATAGCAGTTGAATAGTTCCCTTTTCGAAAATGGGCTGTACGAACAAAATAATGGTAGGGTTAAGTATGAAAATGCCTTGATCAGATCAAAAAAGCTCTTGGAGCTACCAAAAAAGTCAAAAACAGTTGCGGAAAGGCTGTCTTAAAGTCTGATGCACATTATGAGGGCTAGTTATGCTTTATACATTGTTGATAATTAATTGCTCCTTTTTACTTACTGTAAACTACCATGTGCTTCAAAAGCAACAACAAATAAAAATGGTTGTCTTTAATGAAGGTAATTGCACGAACTAAGCAGTTACATATACAACTCATTGCATGAACCTAAGGCTATACTCTTGAATGTATCTCTTCCTAAAACAGGTCTAGGGGATGAGGGTGAAGTCTTCTGCGGAAAGAGACTCATACAGTTAATACAAGCAATTGTTATATTCACACCTGCAGTGTGAAACAGGATTATATCATCTACATCATCGGTAGACGCGCGACCAATTGAAAAGCACCAGTGGCTTGCTGGCTCCTCTCCTAGCTCCAACATGTTGCTTCCTCTAGATAATTCGCTGTGATTTCTGTCTCGTTTGCAATTCGCACGGTAGACATGTTGGACAACAATTCTTAAATTGTGTTAGATTTCGATGATTTTGTCAAATAAGGAGCATGACTGTTGTTGTACGCTTGGCAAGATTGATGATAAGACATCTATGGATATGAAAATGAATAAGTGCCCCTCGTCTGCATTGCTTATCGCCTTAAAGATTTCGAAGCATCAGACAACTGTTTGAATATAGAAATACGTACATTTACCTTTGTGCTCTCAAAGAGGCATCCTCTTGATTAAACCTGCCGTGTTTGATAGAAGTTGCTACAGCGATATTGTTTTTCCAAACAGCTGGCTTCCTTCTATCGGAGCTAACCTTAATGGCATTTTCGTATTTTCTGTTTTCTAAAATTGCGAACTTACAATTCATTCAATAGGCAGGTTTATATTCATATATATTTACAAAGTAAAATTCAGTAGTTAGATAACAATCAAAAATCTGTAAAATGCACGAAAGGAAAACTCTCGCGTAGCTCGCAACCCGTCGCGCTTCATCCCCAGCGAGTGCAATCAAATCTCTTGTGCAGAGTTTTGTTGACAATTCGATGGTATTTTATCAGTACGCGAGCCTAGTTCAGCGTGTTGCTACCAAAACTTGGGAGATTGTTAATTAATTAAATCGCGCGCTTTCTCTTCTTTTCTCCCAAGCGAACTGGCTAATTTGTTAATGGTAGATCAGTCGAGTATTTTGAAACCTAACAACGTCAAACATGATGGAGCGTTCGATTTTGTTTGGATGGTTTTAGTGGGAGACTACACCAATCCTGTGGCCTGTCATGCATTTCTGAACAGAGGAAGCTATTCAATGAACACAAGGAAGGGAATACAACCAAAGGAAGGGTCGAATTGATAGACACATGTGATATAAGACACTATTTTTGAGTGACAGTCTTTATAAAAAAAATTTCAAAACGTTAGTATCATATATTACCGTCCATCATCCTCAAATATGCTGTCCAGACTTGAGCGCCTGTGAATTCAGTGGTTTATTAGTCATTGTATTATCTACTGTCTTTATTATTCAACAGTATACCAGTAATAACGTGTTTTTAAAAATTTTTTATAAGACTTAATCATGAGTTGTGTCTTGTGACGCATTATGAATATACATGATTAATTATGCACGGCTAGCTATGAATATTCGTACACGTTAAGAGATATAAGAAGACCATTTAACGTTCATGGTTAATTCACAAATACTCGCGACTGCCTGTATGACCATTATCAATGAACATTACTGATAATTCATGAATTAAATCTTGTGGGGGCAACATGAATACGCATGATGATTCATGGTGTGGTTTACATGTAAGCCTACAATGAATTAATCAGTATTTTACTTGGTTCCCTCTAGTGTGTTGATGTGGTATTTTCGGCCAACATCTGGTACTCTGTAGTTGTTGTACTATTGTGTACAATGAATGACGTAATCAAAACATAACCACACACCACCTGATCATAATCTTAAACTCGTTAACATATCGGTCGCTTTATACCTCATGCACATAAACTATTATATTTAATACTTCATATTTATCACACCTTTAGAGCGTTCATCTCGCATTAACTTGATAGTGCATTGCTTGTTTTGTTACTTAGCATTTGCTGGGTATTGGAAGGATTTAGTTAGCCCATACCTTTGATTCCAGTGTTGAGCAGACCCGTAAATGTTCAGTGGAGTAATAATAAAACCAAGATACTTTATTGCCGTTTAAAGTCATTATCTGTAACAAACATTTCTAAGTTATAACAGTGTCTGCACAAAGCGGTCGCTAGCGTACAGCATGTCTTTAATCCATAATATAACATTGTGATTTTTAATTGTCCCTCCTGCTCCTCACGATTATATGAATCCATGTTAATAACATTCACAACAAATATCCCATGTCAATCTATTGTAGCAATATTCTCCTCGGCGACGAATTACCAAGTTCCACAGCAATGAAACATTACATTCAATGTGTGGTCTCCAAATATACACGCAGCAGCGTCGGCCAGAAACATGGTGATCGATTGCAGTTTCAGGGAAATACAAAAATAGACACGAAATAATACCATGTAACTCCACAAATAGATACCATGTAACTCGGTAGTCCACGTATCATAACATTGGAATACATTGGTAATTTGCACAAGGGCTTCACAAACTAGGATTATTGCCATGTCACAAGCTTCATAAACGAGAAGTGGTGTTGAAACCTGCAATCTTGCTTACTTGTGGTGCCGTGACGATGGATGGATTGTGGGATTGACGGTGACGTACTAGTTTGTTGCTCATCGTTCGCATGGAATTCACTAGATTATAGCCTCACCAAAACATTGTTTACCGAGTTCAACCATTATTCGTACATCCTGACAAGATTGTAAAGACGCAGACTATGCTATTGTTCAAGCAGATTTTTATCACCGTCTTACAAAAATCCTTTTCAGCTAGAAGCACTAAAACAAATTTATTGTGTCGCCAACGGTGCTGTCTGTCGGAATATGCTCATATCAATCTGAATTGTGCATCGCCAGATGGTCTTGTCGTGTGCTTGTCAATGCTGCGTGCTACATCGAGACAAGGCATAGCGATGAAAATGCTACAATGCTAAAACGATCCACAACAAGATCTCGATCCCATTATAATGAAGACAGCGGCGCTGATTTGTCATGCATGACAACCGATCGTAAATTAATCCATGATGCAAAGAATTTGTGCAACAACGTCTGTTAAGAGGTGTTTATGGTGATTGCTGTCTAGTAGCAGACATGCTAAGTGGAATAACATGTTGGACAGGCACAACTAAATATATATATATATATATATATATATATATAGATATAGAGAGATATATATATATATATATATATATATATATATATATATATATATATATATATATATATATATATATATATATATATATATATATATATATATATATATATATATATATATATATATATATATATATATATATATATATATATATATATACTGCTGTGTAACTAGGTGGTCAAATCACTGCCATGTTACTTTGTAGTTCATCTTAATACCATTTAGTTGGGTTGTCCATCTCCTGTCAAGTATATCGTTATTTCATCTATCGGCGCATAGCACAACCGCTAGCTAATCATGTTATCACTGCAATGCATAATATCCCTCATCCATGTCACCCCTGTCAGATGTGCTGTGGCGGCTTTTATTTTGTTCACAGTTTCTTCTGCTGAGGAATGACGTGAAACTACGGCGGAATAGGATATTCTGCCTGATACCAAAGCACACTAATGCGACCAATTAATCAAGAAACAGTTACATATATTGTAATCCCTAGAATATGTATTGGCAAATATTGTTACACTTTCACCCGGCTAGTATGAGGCGATTAATGACGAGTTTGCCCATCATGGTCAGTCATAGATGTGGTGGCTTAGCACACTATAGCTCGGCATCGGAAACAGAGCGACAATTATTTTAGTTAATAGCAAGGGGCGTTTTGAAACTCCAGTATTTTTTGTTGAAGAAGGATTCATCGTGCCAGTCGCACACAAAAAGTAATTCATTTTCACAATTGCGTAAAACTGTTAATGGTGGAATGGTCGTTTGGCTGCCTATCAAGCACATTGTTTTGAATGTGGCACTTGCTTAATACAAATGAATATACGTATGTACAGTTGCATATATGCCTGGAGTTGTTCAATGTAGCGCATCAACGTCTAATTTATGCCAAAACGTTTAAGAGATCTGTTTTCAAGCAGACTGACGGCAATAAAACCTTACTGCCTGTCAAATGTTTTAAGCTTGCGGCGCAAGTTAAACCAAAAATATAATAATACTCTTTACCTTCATGTACCTTCATAACTGACTTTTAAATATCTGTTATCTTTATTGGTTGAACTAATGAGTGCAACAAAGGCTATCTATTCCGGCAGTCAATGTGTTTAAGTCCCATATCAACGCTCAAATCGTATTCAATGATTTTTCCCTTGAATTGCACAAGCAATATTGGGCAATATCAATAATACTTAATCACTACCTAATCTTACAAATGTGACACGATCACTTGAACGTGGTACATTGACTTGTGACGCTATCATGAAACAAGGGAAAGAGTTAAATTGTTAATGGGATGTTTGCTGGGATTCATATTATGATCGCTCCGTAGGCAGCATGCTTAAACCAACGGAAGGATCTAAGCCAAGCCTCGTGTTTCAAAACCATTATAGGTTAAGACAACATATGTCGTGGATAATTATGATAGACTGCTGCCTTTTAAGGAAATACATCAAACGGTCATTGATTCTAAGTGGATAGGCTGGAGCAATATGGAATCTTTCCTTTTCACAATTGAGACAAGTTTGATGTAAAATGCATGATTTTCTTCTTGAATTCAACTGATTTACGCTGAAAGACGCCGACAGAGGAGCTTGGTTGTTAAGCTGTCACTATAGAGGCGGCAATCTATCAGAGTTTGCCAAAAGTGAAGGGGTCGAACATGATTCTTTATTCGACTGAAGCTTAGTTTATGTAGCATTAGGTCGCAGAGAGTCGAACTTTCCGACTCAAATCATATTTTAGTGCATGATGTATATTCGTACGGGGTTATTACAATCACATAGAGGAATAAACATATATTGCATAGCGTACCCTGTGGTTCCCCTCTGCGTCTGGGAGTAGAATAGGTCCACTGTTTCCTCCTGTATGTCGTAAGAGGCGACTAACAGTGGACAACCTGTTGGCCGTGGGTTGCGACTCTTGTCAGTGGACAACGTGATCCTGGTGGTTGATCGGAGTGGTCCTTGTTAGGGTCATATCTGCAACACATCACTTTGGCCCGGATTTCACATAGACGAGAGGCTGGAATGGCCTGATCCAGTCAATCGGCAGATAGTGACATACCCTGGGATAATCGTTTGCATTTTTTTCTTTTTCATCTGCATCCGCCTCTTTTGTCCCTTTTGTATCAATTTATGCTAGAAAGCGTTAGTTCAATCAGGTCCCTCTCATATCTTCATATCCATCCCACCTTTCAAGGCGCCATATAGCACTAAAGTGGTGGTGTTAGACCCTACACTCACTAACATTCATAGCATACGGAACAAAGCGGCCCATCCGACTATCAGACTTCTCGTTTTCATGCTCATTTAAACGAAAATATGCCAGTTTATCATTGGTGAGATTGCTTTGGAGATCACACTGATCCTGATTCATTTCTGTCTGTATATCTCATCCGCTATTACCATGATCATAATTGCTGGAGATTGCAGAAAAAAAAACATGACATACAACCAAGTATGGCAAAATATTTTAAAAGCAAACATATGAAGCATTGAAGGTGAAACGTAATTAGCTGCTGTGTGTTGTCTAAAATAACATTCGAAAACATGACAGATGTAGCGTTGTTTAACTATTGACCATTATTACGGCATCGACCATTGCCCGCGATGAACCAGTCATAAAAAGCAAACGATCTCATTCGACCTTCAAACGATCTCATTATCAAAATACTAGTTAGACAGCCAAAGTGTCTATAGCACCAACGGCATATGTTCCATTCAGGGCCGTCTGAATATAAAATGGTAAACTATTGACAATCTTGGACAATCATATCCGCTCATTAAATAAAATCCGTGCGTAATTGGCAAGACATGCTTATGGGTGCTGAAAGCTTTTCTGTTTTGTGGATAATAGCTTTGTCATGATGTAAAGCTTTAACACGAAATTTACTCTCAAATTCTTAAGTATCGCTGGTTCTTACAATATCTTTTAATATTTTCTATGTTTGCTTTAGGTTTGATTTATCTTCATCTAACAATCTTTGGTGGTGTGCTTTTTTTGCTGTATTTATTGTTTGACGTTATTTATTTCTGTACAATTTATATCGTAACTCATTATACACCGTTCTCTTAACTCTAAACATAATATATAACTAATTTCTATGTTAAATAGATGTTTTTTTATAGTAGGGGTAATCCAGGATTTAGCTGAATTTTGCCTTGCATGTACTCTTTCAATGGGAAAAGATTTATTATATGCAACAGTATGGCGTAATGATGAATACGCCAGTTGTGTATCACTATGCGTCAACACTACATTCCAGTCTATATCGAGTTTCTACGTAAAAGTCCTCACGCTGGTTTTCTTAAGGCAGCTCATTTCACGACAATTAATCGGTTGGATATCATAGACTATCTCTGCATCTTCGGTTGCTAATCCATCCATTCAGCACCGACAAATTCAACGGAAATCAAAGTATTTAATGCAGCCGGCCTGAGTTCCAGTGGTGCACGTCATGACTAATGTCAGTGACTAATAATAGTGACTTAAACACATATAAGGTAATTGTACGGCATTCAATATAAGCTACTTTGCAAATATTCTTTTGGAGGGACAAAGCAGAATAATTGTGATTGTGTTTGTTCAGCAGCCAATACAAGTTACAGCCTTTAAGATTCGTAAATACAACAGCGGTGCCGTACATGAATGAGGCCCACCAGAGCCAAGGCAATGACTTGCAGCATCGCTTTGCCACAAAAAAAAACTTTATGAACTAGCCAGAAGATATGTTCATACTGCTCTTTGGAATATCGCACATAGCAGATCCTATTACTCACTGGCATTCATATTGACACCTAGGAAGAAGCACCCCAGTGGGTACAACACGTGGAATCCACGTGGAAAATACGTGGAAAAACTGGTGTAATACACGTAGAAACTTCACGTAAAAGGCAAGTTGAAACCACGTGGATATGGACACGTGGAAAAGACGTGTGCCCTTCCACCTAAATTCAATGATACAAAATTTCTGTATTTAGGTGGTTTTTGCTTCTTCTTTAGTCAACTTAGTAATGCTACAATACAATCAGTTTGTTTTTTAATAGATTCGACAAGATCATTGAACCAAGTACATTTATTTCTCAGAAATATCCAACTATTAGTGCTACATGATCACAAATAGCGATATTAAACATCTTTTTTAAACATTACGAGTAAATGTCAACATACAAAGGCAAAGAATTAGTGGAAAAAGGCAGGTTTGTTCATAAACACATTAAACCAGTCACTACATGCATGAGCATCGTGAATCTACACAGATATGACATGATTTACTTTCACCCTAATAAAATGCAAATAA
The DNA here is from genome assembly GCA_034190875.2 of Urechis unicinctus. Classification (NCBI taxonomy): domain Eukaryota; kingdom Metazoa; phylum Annelida; class Polychaeta; order Xenopneusta; family Urechidae; genus Urechis; species Urechis unicinctus. The sequence goes on from CM067357.1 coordinate 51,873,618, forward strand.
TAAAATGTACTTAAAAGGCCACTGAAATGCGCAACCGAATTTTTGTTATCTAATTTTAACGATAATTGTTAAGTGACACTAGTATGACCAAACTCGCAAATTTTATCTGTGTGACATCACCTAATTGACATAAAGCAGTCAAATTTGTCTGGGTAAATGGCTTTCATCAGTAAACCACTAAACGAAAGTGAGTGAATAAGTTCGATGACATCATACAGGAAAGTCTGCAAGTTCGATCGATGATATCTCGGCAACCAGTTATGACATCTCAGTTATACTAGTGTCAAAATGTCACAAAATCATCTTCAAAATTAGATGACAACACAAATTTGAATTTTGCATGTCAGTGGCCCTTTAAGTAAATGATCTAGTCAAATCTATTAAAAATCTAAACGTGCGAGTACATCAAGAAAAATTACCAATAGGCAATATTTAAACTTTTTCTCTTGGGTGCATTCCTTAGTCGGTTGGCTAGTAAGACATTAACAGCAGCCTCGGTGAAACCATGACTCTTCACTACACTATCTGCACAGTACAAAGAGAACAATTTAAGCTATCTAATTTCATACATCGTACAGCTGACTTTCATTCCTTATTGTGCATCATTAAATCCAAAGCCAATCATTAAAGCCAACAATTAGTTTGCAGAGTGCCATTTTCTCAAAGCTGGCTTTGTCAACTCTTAACCTTTCATGTTAAACTTGCACTGAAGGGAATTAGTGATAAATCTGCAAGCAATATGTCTGAATGAATACAATTGGTGCATGAAAATGTCTTAAACATTGCCAATGCGGACAAAATGCATATGTGAAAGTTGTTTGGATCATTTATGTACACATCATATACTTCTACAGAGTGAGAGAGAATCTCACCTGCTTGTCAAATTGTTCACCATATCCCGGACACTGCTACCACCAATTTTCATACACTTTTGAAACTGGCACAAAAATGTGAAATTTACCCAATGTGTTTGAATTAACTGTCTAATTTAAATTGTTGGTTCAGAGTATTCTTTTGCATATATAAATGATTATTTATGCAAAAATAAACAAGAATGAATCACCAAGTAATAGCAATGTAAATGACTACAAAACCACAAGGAATAATTAAAAAGCATGTTAGTTGAATTGGGTGTAACAGTCATTCCAGACAATACAGTATATGATAATATGGAGGAATTTTTGTGGAAAATATTTCATTGCTGTTTATTAGATCTGACACCCACTATTCCTTAACAACACTGCAATTTTACATACCCACCAATTCTTTCTCTGGTTGTCCATCAACTGCTGATTGAAATGTTGAAGTTCCTCAGTGCTGTTCATCTGCACAGCTTCAAGAAGCTGTTTGCCACTATCGGCCAGCTCTCTCCTCTCCTGCCTGTTCAGTATATCCCTGATTTGAGGAGATGTCGGCAGCGCTTCTGAAAACCTGTGCATACACAAATTATGCAGTGTTCAATAACTATGCTGCTGACTACAAACTGGTAAAAATACCAAAAAGATACAGCAGCATTAAAATAAAGTAAATATTAAAAGAGTAAAATATTCACAAAAGTGCACTTATGTTAAAGGAAAACCATCATTGCTCAACCGACGAATGCCAGAATGAGTGACAGACGAGCGATGACGACTGTGTGAAATAGATTGACCGGTGAACGATTACTGTGAGATGGACTGACAGATGAACTATGACTGTGAGATGGAGGGATAGATGAACAATGGCGTGTGTATAACATGGTTGTGGTGTAATAAGGAGCAAGCCTCCCAATACGCACGAGACGTGCCTACAGCCATTCAGAGGTTTCGAGCACCAATGAGCATAAAATTATAAACTATGAACAAATTATATACGGCAAGCAGTTTTTGCACAACCACTTGAGTAAACTTATTTTCATTAAAAGAAAACAATTTAAATTCGACTCACTTGTAAACTTAGAAACTGTCAAAAATATAGCAAATGAATTCTCAACTTTCCACAACTGCAGCAAATCGCGCCAATCGAGTGTTACGAACAAATAGTTTCGTATTTGCTTTACTGCTCTAAATCAAATCTTTCTAGTTCAGTATGACGCATAAAATCTCGTCTTCAATAATAATAATTTATACCGTGTACCGTGTATTTTTCGAAATTGATCATATTTATGCAAAATAAATTGGTACAAAACTGAAGCGAGGAAAGCGGTTTCTCAAGAACTCGATGAGGCTTATGAAAGCGCTCTCAAACCCCGGCCGGGTCTCCACCAAGGACCAGCAGGTCAGGGGTTCGAGCCTTGCCTACGTCTGGAGAGTATCTCACCTGAATTTTGACTCATTATTCCAGGAGACCCCAGTTACGATAGTAACCAAGCAGTTGAAAGCCACAAACCATCATCATCCCCAGAGCTCATCGATCGATAGCACAAAAGTTATGAAACCCACTATATCTTGTCATACCTAGATCATGCCTAGCTGGGGCTGTCAGGTTAACATATGCCCATATTTCTGGTATAAACTGATAAAAAGAATGTATAAATAATAATTTACAAATGGGTCCTAAAATTCTCCGTCTTTTCCACGTGTTTGTGACACATCTATTCCACGTGATTAATACTCGTTGAATCCACGTGGATATCACGTGAAAGTTTGTGGATCCACAACTTCACCAAAAATACACATGATTTAGACGTGGATTCCACGTGTGCCCACGGATACGGATATTGCAACGTAGCATGATTGATTAAGCACTATTCGTATGAATTGTAGGTTTAGAAGTGACATTGTCGAACCTGCACAGTCAACATTGTCAACTCAACTCAAAATAATGGTTTTTCATAATAAATTTGCTGGTGCTGCTGGAATTAATAAATTTGATGAATAAATATATTTGCAATGCGTAGCTAGTTCACGATTTTGAAAACGATTATTGCAAAGCTATTCTCCATTGAAATGCATAACAATTGTCTTCTTATGTGCATTTCACCACTTGTAGCATGCGGTTAATGCAATGATTATTTAAAAGGCTGCACAGAGGTCTGTGAATTGTCATCTATGCATGTGAACACATGCGCTAGCCTTTTCAAACACATAATTATTCGAGTTAGATTTATTGTGCAGGGCGGAGTTGCTTTGATAGTGGTGTTCAATATATTACACACTTGCACACGTCATCTTTCAATTGAATTACCTTAGAAAGCATTCACATAGCGTCCATCTGACGTGATGTGTGTATATTATGTGTCCATCTAGCATATATTCGCGCTTATCATAAGTTTTCATGCCGACCGATCTCGCATATTTGCTTTGATCTCATCAACATAGCATGTACGAGGTCAAAGGATTTGAGAAGCACCATGGTCAAAAAAAGTCTGAGGATGAAACTGCTTTGGAAACCAAATGACGGCTTACCATAATTATGACGCAAGCTCTTCTAAGCCCTGTTTAGGTGTTCTGCTTGTTATGCTTTTGAATTGCACTGTCATCCCCGATTTAGTCACTACCTTACTGGCTATCATAACTATATTGCACACAGATATTGTGTTCTTACTTTCCGAATATTGTGAGTCCTATGGAGATTGTTTCACTGGTTTCGTGTGGTAACTGACGTTACACGCCAACTGCTCATGCCCATTTGACGGCCCATTCTTAATGTCGGGTTTGCCTCATGGTCTGTCACACGACATTAATAGAGCAATCAGATCAAAAGCACATCGCTTGGACAACGAACGTCATCTTGCGGTCTGTTCATTGATCGCGGCTTGGGCGTTTAAAGATGAGTCGATGGTTGACCACGTTTGTGTGTTTAGCAAATTTAACACGGACAATGAAGTCCATTTAACGACGCCTGCAAGCTGTGCTTCAGTTGTTAATAGCTTTTTGCCACGAAAGCGCACATCCTGCCGAGTCATAAAGACATAAGTCAATATGCAATGCAACGCTTTTAAAGATGCCATCATTTTCCTGACATTCAGCACAAGTTTCGCCAACGGATAACCTGATCATGCTGGTGAGTATTCCTTCTTTTTTGTCTCCAAGAGACAGCTTTCATTGTACTTGACAAGGGTTCGCAGGTGCCAGAATAAATACCAAAATCCTACTCATCGCAGTCCGTTATGTAACCTTTACATTTGTTAACAGAGGTACACTGTGTTAGCTGTGTTGGTGCTCTACGCAATTGTTTTTGTCAGCTCTCAGCCATGCTCCAGTAGGTTCTTTCATTTCCATCAAGGTATTTTTTTACTGCAAAATGGTGCTATGAGAAGATGATTGCTAATGATGTTACTTTTATGGCAGATTGCGCAGCGAACTTTTACAAATTGTATTCAAAAGGCCACGATCTGCAAAGCGATTGTACGGTTATTACGACTCTGTACAGACAAAACTATACACGTGACTCCTGCATTGAGGTTGCATGCAGGTCAGTATCGTTTTGAATTACCAGCAGTGCATTAGATTATTGTTGTTTTATGTTTTTGATATCCGATGCCATATAATTACACGGACCCCGAAGGGTAAAGATGAGCCTTTTCCATTATCCAAGGTACAATGCCGACGTGGTAAATTACTACAACTCTTCGCATTTTCACAAGTGCGTAATCCTAGACTGCCATGGTGATGTGGACCGAACTGTTAGCACTGCGCAATATCTAGGCTACACAATACTTGTCAATGGAGCAAAAGGTAAATTTAATATGCGTGTGAAGCATCTGTACAGCGTGCGTACGAATGTATATATATATATATATATATATATATATATATATATAGATATATATATAGATATAGATATATATATATATATATATATATATATATATATAGATATATATATATATTTATATATATATATATATATATATATATATATATATATATATATATATATATATATATATATATATATATATATATATATATATATATATATATATATATATATATATATATATATATATATATATATATATATATATCTGGACGTCGGGTGTTTTGGGGTATGTGTGTGTTTACTTAGTTTAATGATTATTGGGTTTCTTCCAACGTCCTAATTTCTGTTTGGATTAGGCTCGGGAAAAGAATGCCATTCTCCCGACGTCCTAGCATGTGGCACTTGCACCAACGTAACGGAATACAGCATGTGCCCTCACCAAAACTGCGCAGATGAAGTAAGTAGTAGCTTACCAGAAATCATCGTGTTTCATGTATACAACCCCTTTCTGATCGTATTGATCATTATTAATTCATCGTTTCCCCCAGGAGATGTGTTTTTTCACTGATACAAGGGACAAAAGTGACCAGCTTGTTAATTTTTCGAGTGGTTGCATAGCCCGCGACCAATGTCCACGCCAGCAGCAGGACTGCAGTGTTGGACCTGACCAATCGACAACATGTACTAAGTGCACTGTACACCCAGCCCATCATCTTGTAAAGTGCCACCCTCACAATGTGGTCAGCAACAACGGTATCGTATGTTTATATATACAAATAAGCTAAAACGTGGCTGCATGTTCGGTCAATTTGGTTGGAAATGTTATCAGCTAATCTACAAAATATTGTTCATACAATAATCGTTTTAACAATAACAGATGCTTATTAATGCACACTTTTAAAATGGTCACAAACGTTGCACAAACGTTGCAATGGCGGTAGTCATGTGATAAGACATCACATGATGTGCAACTATCTCAATATATATTGCGTACATTGGCATTATCATCGTCACTGTTATCAGCAGCCAATGCATAATCATCATCTTTATCATCACCAGTTGCGCCTTCAATAGCATATCTACCATCGGCATCATCATCAACATTATCATCATCATCATCATCATCATCATCATCATCATCATCATCATCATCATCATCATCATCATCATCAACATCACCACCGCCATCATCTTCATCGGCATTATCGTCGTCACCATTGTCCTCTCATCATCATCATCATCATCATCATCATCATCATCATCATCATTATTACCGTCAGCATTATCAGCAGCAGCACAACAGCTGGATCAATTCGTTTCCTCTTTCCACACTAACCTATGGTGGACACTCCCGAAGCTCACTCTATGCTAACCTAACTTGATACAATCTGGCGGATAAGCTATTCTGCAAAATAGATCCAATCATTCATCTGTGTAAATTGTCATTCTCACTCTAATTGTGCTGTTTCAGTAGGATTCCGCAAATGACCAACGTCCGAGGACCATTGGCTTCCTTCATAATGAATAATGATCGATATCGATACTAAATACGAACCTGTTCGTTCTAATGTATTACTAGTTGTACCTGGTGGTCATTGCGTTTTTTCGTAGCATACCACGCAATATAAATAAAGGAATATTTATCTGCAGGACACGATCAATTACGTCACTGTTTGTTTGATCTCACCCTACTTGTCTATGTATAATGCGAGAGTCAAACTCCATTGTGGCATTGCATTCGATTCTCCTATGCAATTAAATACTCAAACATAAATGAAATCACGTTGCGGTAGAAAACGGACAATTTGACGTGAACTTACACGTCCAAAATGGCAAAGAGATAGATGCTCACGTTTATAGTATACATGTTTGCCTTTCATGAATGAATTTCTAGAATAATCAACGGCACATGACACTGCGCATAACATGGTAGTTTGCAATAACAGATGCCCAGTAGAACGATAGGCACCAAAAGGAATGATGTCCAATGGTTGACATGCATGCACGTTTGTAAACAATTGATCAAAGCTCTATGTAACTTCAAAAATATATTACGCAAAGATGTGGTCAACTAATCCTTGACCAAATATAGGGCAATATCCATTCGATAATACCAATTAAGCGCCCAGTACATGTGCTGCATTAGTTCATAAATATGGGCCCTAATTGGAGGTCTCTACACATGTAGTCAATATGTTCAGTGCAGTCAATATGATCAGGAAGTGCATATGTAACCATGTATCAAGCAATGGAGATCCACGTGGCCTGCCGTTGTATTTATTGTTTTAAGCACTGTGGTCACTGCTCCTGTTGATTCGTCATTCGTTATATAATTATATCATTCTCTCTCACTTTCTCTCTCTCTCTCTCTCTCTCTCTCTCTCTCTCTCTCTCTCTCTCTCTCTCTCTCTCTCTCTCTCTCTCTCTCTCTCTCTCTCTCTCTCTCTCTCTCTCTCTCTATATATATATATATATATATATATATATATATATATATATATATATATATATATATATATATATATATATATATATATATATATCGACTGCTCGGTGGGCCGCTTTTTTTTTCTTCGTTGATGTGACGTCACTTGTCGTCGTCGGCAACGTTCGATTCACAGAAATTGTTGTTATTGTCCACCTGGATTGCTGCAACGCATAGTAATTATTTAAAAAGAATTCTATTTAGACGGTAATATTTAGCGATGGAGATGTTAAAACCGGCATGCAATCAACCACTCAAATGACACACACTGCATGGTATGTGGGCATTTAAACAACGGAACAGACGCGTCCTACAACAGTGTCATATATAGCTTGTGTTATTGATGTTTAATGTAATGAATGTTTTTGCTGGATGGCATTAATTCTTTTCCGGGTTCATAAGTGAATATTGATTAATCAAAAGCCATTGATTCGGCTAGGTAATCCAAGTGAACTCTTTGTGATGCTAGTCGGGCAATCACTAGTTTTGTAAGCGATATGTGGTGTCTACAGTCTAATTAACTTTTCTCAGCAACCACCAAGAAGGTAGTTGCAGGCATCTATACTAGCACATGAATGAGTCAGAATATTCCACAATTGCCGCGAGATTTGTGTGCGATAAGAACACTCTGCATCTATCTCTGTAACCTTCAACTGACATGGATGTATACCTGAAATATCCCCATTATATTGAGTATCGGATCTAGCACTTCTCTTAAATGCTAGCTAACATCATTATCCCTGGAACGTGCTTCGTTGACTAGTGACGCTGTCATGAAACAAGCAAAGAAAAAATATCGAGCAAAATGGTGATAGACTTCTGCCTTTCCAAAGCAATGTAACATTTCCAAATGGATATGTTAAAGAAATATAAAATCTTTCCTTTCACAATTTTGACAGGTGTGATATAAAAGGCATAGTTTTCCACTTGAATCATTTATACAGAATGACGCCGACAGATTGAAAGAAAAGCTTGATTTTTAAGCTGACTGTAAAGAGATGGCAAACTATCAGAACCTGCCAAAAGTAGAGGGGTCGAACATGATTATTTATTCGTTGGAAGGTCATCAAATCATGCCCATAATATAACCGTTTAAAGCGCGTCATCCTCCCTCTGACCCTCCACCCAACTTTAACGTGATGAAGAGCAATAAGCAGGCATCATGACGCAATCGTTACATTTATCAACGGGTGTGAACTCTCTCGCATTTGAAATGCAAAAGGGTAGCATTAGTCGTGCAGGGTCATAGTTTCTGACTCCAATTATTCGTCCGGTGTATGGTGTATTTTCATACAGTGCTTACTGCAGCCAATAGACAAGGTCAATGAGCATTTAACCAATGCGACATAATTCTATCGATAGCATTAATGTCACCACAGTGTGATGGGGACATGTATGGCAGTAAATCACTGACTTTTCACGTTTTTGTTGCGACGCCGGTAAGTAGAGTTGCCACAAAATGTGATTCACAATAGTTAACCGCACTAGATGGTGAATAGACATTAAAATTTGAATATAACCGCGATTATACCAAAAAGGTGATAGCTTCGCTAAGGGAGCTCACTCGAGCCTTCCCCCGAGGAAATATGTGAAGACGCCACCTGTTAGCCGAAGCGTTATCGTCATAGCGTCTTGTCATCGCGTCTCTTAAAAACACGTGGAATTCTCTGTTTATTTTTCAGCTATAGTCGCCTTGACCAATCAGATGACTCCATATCTTTAACAGCCACAGAGACCCGAGTCGTTGGATCAACAGTCCCGTGTGCTGTTGGCTGTTTTCATGGTATCGTCGCCTGATGTCAGTGGTGTCTTTCGTGTTATTTCATAATCGTCACACAGCTCAGCGTAGCTATAAACTCTTTGCTCGAGACCTTAACATCCCCCTGACATGCCAAAAATGTTAATGTCGCCAGTCCCAGGCCAGTTCCCTCGCTTTAGACAGTTATAGACAATCTAATACTACTATCCACAGTGACGCTGCTAGAGGTGAACTGTTTTCCATAGGAGTACCTCAGACCGGTAAATCTATCAAGTGGACATTTATTTAGTTGTGTACTTGCTATTTTAGCTTTTCACAAGCCTATTGTGCGACCTGTTGTGGCATGAATTCATATTTGCTGATATGAATAAATAAAATGCATAATGTCTACCGCCCAGAGAGACCATACATCGCACCATCAGCCCCGGATAGAGTGCTGTTTGGACTCGACGGCCAGAGCATTTGGCCGGGCCGTCGTCAGAACAATATGCCCCATGAACTACAAGACAACAAGAATGTAGAGTGCATATTATTTTGTTATCTGGGGTCGATATATATTTAGCTGATACAGATGTCAGCAACGAAGTGGCCCATATATTTGCGACTAATTTTTTTTAAACAAAGTATCTTTACATATATTTCAGCGAATGGTTCTCAAATGATGATGGTATTCTAGATAGCATTTAAATGATAGGATACTTTTGCCTACCAATGCTGTGATACCAGTCCATATTGACCTTCAAACGATCTCATTATCGAATATCAGCTAGTCAGCCAAAGTGGAAACCGCATATGTTGATTTCAGGACTGCCTGAATATAAACTCATTGACAATCTTGAACAAACATATCCGCCCAGTAGTATACATGGTGGCGGTTCTAGCGCAGAGCCACCACCATCCATACTAGTTACCCTTTGACAGATTATAAAAGATTTTTGCCCACCCTAAGGGCACCTCGGACCCCAAACGGGCCGAGGTAGTAGTTTGTAGGTAAACTAGCGTGCCCATAGTCCAAAGTGTCTATGACTTTGGTTTTCTAGATTTTCCTGGTCTTGATGGTGGCTTTACACCTGTACGGATATATTTAGCCCCCGGACTTCATATAGGGTATTTGAGTTTAGCTGCCTGATAGACGGACTTTTCTTCACACCTTCTATGTCACTTTCTGATTGCACAGTTATTTTCCCCATATTTGTCTATGGGTGCATGACTTTAACAGTGCACCGTTCATACGCTGGTGTGGTAGCTGATAACAAGCTCCTCTAGGTGTTTCACGCGCTCCATAAGATCATCGATTTTAACCTCCAGATCTCTCACCATGTCCTTCAGCTCCTCAAGGTGATTGTTATCACTCAGATCTATTATATTTTTTCGTTTTTCAGATAATCTGTATCTAACTTCAACTCTTTTACACCACCTTCAAGTTCAGTAATACGCTCTTCTGTGTTCATTTCTACACCATATACCCTCGTTTATTCAATAGATCCGTATATACAGTGCGTAAATGTCCGCGCAATTAAAATCATTATCTGTATAGGGGCGGGTCAATATCATTCACAGTCCGCTCAGTGGTAAAGAAGCACCCAATTGTTGCCTGATACCTTCCCATGCTTCGTCTTTTTCATCAATTGAAACAGTCTTGCGCGCTTTTACAGATATGGCCTTAATTTCACCCTTCATTTGGGTATATTTTGTGACATCAGCTAAAACGAGTTTAAATTCATGATCCGAGATATTACCATCTTCAAGTGCTGTCGATACAATGCCAGCAATGGTATTCAATTTGCTATGCGCTAGAATGCGGATCTGATCATGTTTTTTCACCATGATGGTAAGGTGCCGACTGACAAATTTTCCAGCAATTGCAAGTAGCCCACAAGCGGATCAGGTGACACCCATCACTGTGGCAATAAGAATGGTAACTACTGTAAACACTATACCTACACCACTTGCGCCAAGACACATACCAACAGCAACTAAAGCAGTGTCTACTGCGTCTACTGAGTTTACTGCACGTCTATATTTTTTGTACATAGCACCATATTTCTTTCTCAAGGTATTGCTTCTTGAGACTGATCTCATTGTATTCATAAGTCTATGTGTCAAGTTCAATTAGAAATGCTACTACTGACTTTGTTGCCCGGGAAGCTCCAGTAGGTGTTCTGAAACTAATTTGGTCACCTGCAGCCAACTCGAGAGGTGTGGTAAACATTTCAACGCCCACATGTTCATCCCTTTGTTTGGTTACATAATAACCGCCTTGCTGGACACGATTAACAACAATACTTACACTAGACGGTCAGGCCGGGCACTCAGACTAGATGATAGCCCCAAACGCAAAACTCGTCCTGACTCCAACATAGGATATCCATGGTGAGCACCACTGACAGCATCACCAAATGACCATTTATGCATTTCATTAACCAACCGATCTCTCTCTTCAGCCCAAACAGTAATGAGGGGTTGTGGTAATGACCGCTTGTGAAGCGCATCAACATAGGTTTTTCCAACATATTCAGAGAGGTCCAATGGAAGCTGGGTGTTAATCTTGTCATGCAAGACGGTTATTACGTAAGCATCAACATAGGTTTTTTAAGCATATTCAGCAAGGTTGGTCCCCTGGTCCGTTATCTGTTTAGTTCCATAAATACTCGCTTATATTGACATTGTGTAAATTCAGAAACAACACTAATAGGAAGGTCGTGAAAGTTCCATAGACGTCCCTTATTATCTCTTATCTGAACCATTAACTCATTCACAGCTTCGACAGTAACACGTTTTGACACAGGATTAGTGATGTTTGTGGTTATAATATCACCAAAAGAGCCGCCCTC
>CM067357.1:51890381-51950381 GCA_034190875.2 Urechis unicinctus
GGCACATGTGGACTTCATATATTACATATTGCTGGCATTTCATCAAGTATTGTGTTTTTTTTCCAATCGGCCCGATCTGGACCAGATTGTCCCCGCCTCCAATCGTCTCCTTTTTGGACCCGCAGAGTACCCGCAGGTACACCGCAAAGGCCCTGTAGAGACACGCTTCTACCGCACAAGCGAGCGATCTTCGTGCGTTGTTCGGCTGAGAAAGGCAGAGAGAGGCCAACAATAGGCGATCCCGGCTCGAGAAAGGACGCTTTCGGCTGCTCTGTGGTTGATATCCGCCGTTCTTCTGCCGTTCTTTGCGCGATAGTGGCCGAATATAGGCGTTTGTTGACACAGAGAGCCGTAGGAAGCCGAAAATAAATGGTCTTCGGACGATTTAAACGATTTTTGGACGTTGTTTGGCCGACCAAATTTGCCTATTTCTGACCAGCCAGGGAAGGTCATGAATCAACAAGTAGTGCTGGTGCTTGTTGTAGCTCTACAACTTTGTTCTGTCATAGCACAGGTAAAAAATGTCATTACACTAGCAAATATGCTATATCTGATTGGTCGTTAACTCTTGGCCGCGGAACGCCCTTAATCTGGCTATTTTGGCACACGTCAGCATGGATGTCGGCTACCTGCTGGGATGATCGGGCACTTACGAGCACTTACGGGGCACATACAGGTCGGTCGTCCGAGGATCTGGTGAAGGTCGGGTGCTTAAGCTCCGCCGACTAAACGCACGACCCTCGGTAGAGAGCCTTAGAGGCTATACAAAAGCTCCAGAGGGCGGACGAGACAAGGGGACCATCAGGGGAACCTCGACTGTCCTCGCTCACGGAAGCGTGGCATTGAGAACTGAATGCCCAAGTTCATGCAAAATATTCGGGCTAAAATTGTGCAGTTTATTGGTCCGTGGTGTTATGGCTTTTATAGGGCGTTGGTCGCGCTTGATATAGTGTTCCAGAGAACTCTTCTATAAAGAGACGTGATTTTACCTGAATAGGAATCGGATGCATTAAAACTATGTGGATTAGGATGACAATGAAACTAAATCTGATCCGGATTTTGTATTCAAGAAGATGTTTCACATACAACTTACCATAATGCTTAGTTTTTGACGCAATGGAAATGCAATTTGGTCGAAAGACGTTTAATTTTTAATTTCTGTGAGTCAATGGTTACAAATATCTGATATTGTAGCCATTCATTTGTTAAGTTGAACGGTTTTTTCGGGAACATAGATAATGAGATATTATGGTGTTTATACTTATCGACGAGGTGACAGAATTACACATACCAATAGGATAGGTCTTCTTTTTTTATCGTCATAAATGTTGTGAGAATCGTGGCAGTGTAGTAATGTGACCGATTTTACATGTTTTTCTCATTGCACCAACTTGCATTGGCGTTAATGTTGTTTACTTAATATATAACTACTTTTTTGCCAAACATAAGCTTAACTTTGTTCTCTATGTTATCATCGCTCCTAGCACCACTATAATTAATTTGGCGTATATATGAAAACATATCAAAGCCCCAAAGTGGGTAGTGTTCTGAGCATCTCCTATGGAATAAAAAGCATTATACATATTGATTAATGGATACATCATCTATAGAACAAAATACTATTATCTGCAGCATCGCAAATTGTTTGCTTCTCCCATATTAGAAATTTGCGTGTACATAAACCATTTCGTATATTGCTTTAAACCCCACAAATTGAAAACTTTGATGTCTCGTCCATAGACTCGTTCTGCTCTCATTAATAGTCAGTCTCGTATTATTGCGTCAGACGTTCTTTTGCTTAATTTCTATGCTTGCTTTGAAAGGCGACTCTATTTCATTTTTTGTAAAACACAATAAACCCCACATCCGCCAGACATCCTTTTGTATCTGCGCATTTCAGCTTCAGTCACACAACCTCGCCACTCTCCACTTGCTGATGGTTTCCATGGCGATAACAAGCTTTAGCACAGCCAATCAAAACGTCCTCGCCTTACCCAGACGCTCATATATAAAGCCTTACATAGGCTTAGCGTTTCATTACTGCGCCAGCGGCAAAGCTGCAAAGTTGTTATTCCGCGGCAGATTAAAGCCATATACTTCCTGATTAAAGTATATATGTCGATGGTGTCAGCGATAGGGCTTTTTAACTAAGTTAAATCGGGTATTTTGGTATCATTATGCCCATTGGTTAAGCATGGTATTGTTAATTCTATTGCTCGCCACCTCGTGTGTGGTCGCCTTGGATATTAACATGATGCATTTAACGAGCAGTATTGGCAGTTTGGATCTCGTCGGCACCATTGACTTCGCTGTTGCTATGATAAACAACGATTCCAGTGTGTTATCAGAGCACACTATCAAGATACACAGCCAAACCTCCGAACAGGTAAGTAACCATTGGAAGGTTATCGTTCAAAACCCATATCTTGTCTATTTCCATAACATTTCGTCAAACCAGTGTATTAATATTTGCACGGATGTGTCAATGAAACCCGAATGTTAATGCCTGTGTCGTGTGATATTATCTTCTACATAGTTAACACAGTCACCCCAAACCCGTTAGACATAGGTTCAATGATACTCGCCTTATTCAGCTGTCGTTGGTCATATACAGACTTAGCTTCTAATACGTTATTTCTTCTGAGTACAACCTGCACTAACTTCTATCGGTCGCATTGCCATATTAGGCGGCTCGGATTATAAATGAAACAAAGACATTAGCTATGATAGAATTCTGCAGGCATTGATTCTCTAAGCTTTTACCTGGCTCAACTACACCTGAAATGAAGCACGTGAAATGCCAACATCAAACACTCTATGAAAGCATTGTATGATACAGCAAAACGCAGGCCACGCCATGAAGGGATTCATTGATGAGATATTCCAGCCTCCTACTAAGGTAGCTCTCATCGGTCCGACATTCACATCCCAGGGAAAGGTCGTGGCAGAGGTTGCCGCATACTACAACTTACTGCAGGTGAGTTGATTATAAATCATTAAAAAGAGTAGGATTTCATTTGTGATCTTACAGGTGATTTCCAAAACATGGCGCCAGCTTAAAACATCAGTATGACAAGCATGAAAGAGTGTTATCGCTCCAGATTTGATGAGCGTGGTAGGTGATTACATATCCCTTTTATATTGATTCATATTGTTTACTTCAGATTGCCTACTCTGTGACATCGCCTCTACTCTCAGATAAGAAGAAGTACCCTTTGTTTACACGCACCATAGGAGATACGTCATTACACAACCCGGCGATAAGGGCCGTACTACGTCACTTCCAATGGTTCCGTGTGGCCAAACTCTCACAAGATGTCGAATATGTCACACCAGTGAGTACCATGCAATCTGAAGTAGCTACTTAATAATTTGCGGTAAGTAGTATTGCCTTTAAGGAACTACATACCATTACATTAACCACGTAAATTTATTATCCTTCACCACTAAAGATATTTTGACAGTCAATTCATCGATTTGTGACTGTGACATTCAGTGGGAGCCAACATAAGTAGGAGAAAAATATAAACAAATAATGGCAATCAGGAAAAACATAGTGATTACAAAGATCATGTACAGGTACAACTGATTGTTGTATAGATTTGCAGACCATATGAAAGAATAGACATCACTTATACTAGGAAAAAATAACGAGGTACATAATCACGCAATAATAATACTACATAAGGGTATAACAATTAATCTATAACACGAGAATACACACGTGACCAAGTGCGAGTTTAATCATACTTACCGTATATATGTATACTATATATATATATATATATATATATATATATATATATATATATATATATATATATATATATATATATACACAAGACTGTATATATATATATATATATATATATATATATATATATATATATATATATATATATATATATATATACAGTCTTGTGCTTGTATTTCACTAGTTTCAGTGAATTTGTGTTTTGTCACAGAACGCATATATATATATAAATAAATATATATATATATATAAATATAATATATATATATATATATATATATATATATATATATATATATATATATATATATATATATATATATATATATATATATATATATATATATATATATATATATATATATATATATATATATATATATATATATATATATATATTTGTGTTGCCCATGGACTGGATACTACTTGGTGGTTATGCATCCTCTTCAATTATATTTGCGTGTTTTTAACAGTATTGTGCTTGTATTTCACTAGTTTCGGTGAATTTGTGTTTTGTCACAGACCGCAGAAAACTTGCAATCGTTGTTGGATGAGCAGAACTTTACGACTCTGGCTTCCACCTCCTATACCAATGATCCGGCCTCACAACTGCATCAAATTGAGGTGAGATATCCAATGAACAGAAATGGATGGTCTTTAAATTTAAACTCTGCCTTGATGAATAGTAACAAAGGCAGTTTAATATGCGGAACAGTTGTTGCCAGAACTATACCAGTCCTGGCTACAACCAGAACCCATTAAGTTCCAGCTATCTATGCACCGCCCATCGCTCTGATCAAACATTTGAAGAAACATTTGCACATTGGGGTGATTTTACATTATTGCGATTGTGCATTGTATGTAAGGGTGAAGCTACCCTATCCCGGTGAAGCTCTCGATGGCTGAATCGGCTTGGGTCGAAATGTAAAAGTGCCGAAGAATGATTGTATATTTTCCTACGCTTAACAATATCACATTTACACTAAATCAGTTGTGCGTCGAATTCCTTTCCTTGAAAAGACTTGGCTACAATTGTATTGCGACCAAACATAGTTGATGCACGCGCCAGAACATAAATCACAGCACCATTCGAAACAAACATTGTCTCTGCAAGCATACCGAGGATTCCATCGATAAATCAAGATTGACGCATTTTTAATTGGTTTTGTTTGCGCATCTGGTATTGAACCTTCTATATTCATCATTCATAAACATGGCTTAAGACATAACAACGGCACATTGCGTGTTCTGTCAATGCAAACCAAAAAATGTGATGACAATGTAAGCATTTAGCAGTAGGCTTTTTGCTTATAACCTCGAATATTAGCAATTCTGCTTCAGCTGGAAATATTATTGTCAGTTTGGCGAATACAATGGCTGTGTGTTCCTGGAATAATTCACTCATGTTATGGTGGATTATTTAAGGCAATTTATCTTTAGCTGTTCTCTATGTTTGGCCATTTTATAGTTAAGAGACATAATCGAGATATTCCATATACAAGAAAATGTATGGGGTCTAAACATTGTATGATTAAAAATTTTCGTCATTTTATTGTCCGTTTACAGGAGGCTGGAGCAACTATTATTCTCATATTTGCCACCAACAATAAAGTTCGCACGCTTTGCCGCGTAAGTATGTGCTCGAGCATATCCCATAATTGAACTTTATTTCAAAGGCGTTCAGTTCCTGAGTTCAGATTTGCTTGGTATCTATATTACAACAAGGCAAGCAAAGGTTGAATTCCGTCGTCAGGTTTTGCGTTAGAATTTAACCTTACGAATCTGAATTTTATCAGTGGAGACGATTCTCATTTGTAGATTAACTCCGCAAACCTAGCCTGTTCTCGTACAATGCAATATTTTAGAGTTGCTAACTTTCTCTTAAAATATGACAAGTAGATGTTTATTTGACAGATGGTACCCGAATAATAATGTGAAGGTTTAGAATTTAGAAATAGGCAATCAAGTTACCCTGCATCAAATGAGATTTACGTAAATTAGACTTAGCGACAGACTTGACGGTGGTGAAACGATCAATACTAACATTTGAATAGAATATCACATAAACCTCCACGCGATTAAAGACTCAGGTATCTGAAGAGCCTATTAATGTACATTAGAAACTACCTTTGACTTGTGCCGCAATGACATTACGGTCTTACACATAGGATCAGGCCTATAAGGGATTAGTTATCTGACATCTGGAGCCAAACCACTGTACTGTTGTTATCTTTTTCTGTATATAGAACTAACATTTAGAACTATTCTGAATGCTTTCAAGCAGCATCAGTTTCTTCAAGTTTGACTCACTCCGATGTTGCTTTTGGTTAAACATCATAATTACCTTTGTTTCAACATCATAATCATTTTGTGCCAATAATCATAAATTTTGTTTCAACAGTCATTATTTCTTACCAAGGCTACGTTAAATATTCACAAACGCACACAACAACCATCATGTCGTTTGTCAGATTTACCAACAGGGTCTTTATGGCTCTCGTTATCAACTGCTACACTGGAGTGGACGCCATGGTTTTACATCACAGTTTATTGAGCGCACAAATGGCAATGAGGACGGCTGTACAACAGAGCAGGTGCTACAGGCGGGTGAAGGAATGATTTCATTCAGTCCGTCTACTTACACCCAGACCGGAAGTCTTCAAACCCCAGGCATATCTGGATACGTTAGTACTGATGTGATGGTTAATTGCTTCTGTAGTAGAGCTGGTGATTTAAGTAAGTAAACTGAATTGACTAAAGCCTATAATTGTGGGTGCTAAGCTACAAAAAAACACGGCATTAGTTTTTCTACAGTACCAAGTCTACATAAAATCCAATCTACAGAATGACTTAACATGATAATTGGATAAACAAATTGTGATTAATTGTGCTGCTGTGTCTAAATGTGATGAAGAGTATTTGTTTCGTTACTAGACCTTCACTGAACTCAAGCACATGTATGAGGGATTCAAAACAGAACGAGATGGCAAGGCAGCGACCCCTGGCGTCTTATATAACTATGCCTATGACGCAATGTGGGCATTGGCTCTGGCGTTGCATGAATGCCAATCATCGCCATACAGCGGCTGCCACAACTTTTCAAATTTTGCATATGGTGATGCAGCGATGGGAAAGGCTCTTTTCAGAGCACTCACAAATGTTACATTTTACGGTGCAACGGTATGTAAAAGTGAGCCCGGTGATTTGATAATTAAGTTGACAAAAGTAGACTGATCATGATTTTGTAAAATCATATAACGATTTAATTTACCCACACTATAGTATTATTGCAAATACAGGGAGAAGTGGCATTTGACTATAAAGGAGATCGACTGACGTCTGTGGAAATTATGCAAATTCAAAGTGAGTGTTTATTCATAGTCTCGCTTTACATCTAGCAGACACAGATCGCGTTGCTCAGCTTATAATGTCGGTCAAAACAAGGACCAGTGCTTGATTGTAGCGTTTGCTTAGCACAACTCAGTCTGTGATCCTGCAAGCAAAAAGGGACAAAGCTATCGCGACCAAATAAATACCATTACAACGAATGTATCATGAGGGCAAAACCAACAAGTTATTAGCCTCACTAATCTATTTTTGGTATCTTAATTATACCGGACAAAACTTGAAAGAATTTCATATTTGTATCGATTCAGATGGAACAGCAGTTAGAGTTGCCTTGTACGACTCTTTCAGGGGCATCATTGTATGGGATGATGACCATCCACTTTCATTTAGCGGTAATGTTAGCATCGTTACCGAGATTATATTGAAATAAATGTCAAACAATCACCTCAAATACACACCCTGGTTTATGTGTGTATACGTGTTGCTTAATTAATAACTAATTAGTGTCAAAAAAAGCCTATTTCCTTGAGAGCGATAACATCGAAACAATTACCACATGACAACACGTTTCACGCAAAAAGTTGCAAGCATTGTAATTCATTAATTTAACATTTTTACGATTTTTGTTCAGGAGGCAGACCTCCGACAGACCGAAACATTATTGTGATATCAGCAATAAGGACATCAAAAACCTTATACATAATAATGGTAATCTTAGTGGTAACTGGAGAGATGTACTGCACTATCTGTATGGCATTCAACTTCCGGGATACATATCATATGTCCGCTACAAGGATACAAGGTATCATGTGTCACAGCAATATATATATATATATAATATATATATATATACATATATATACATATATATATATATATATATATATATATATATATATATATATATATATATATATATATATATGTATATATATACATATACATATATATATATATATATATATATATATATATATATATATATATATATATATATATATATATATATATATATATATATATATATATATAGATAGAGAGAGAGAGAGAGAGAGAGAGAGAGAGAGAGATGATCGAAAGATTGACAGATAGATAGATCGATAGATGGATAGATGGAAAGATATATGTTTATATATATATATATATGCGTGTGTGTGCGAGCGTGTGTGTGTGTGGGGGGGGGGGGGTTTGTATATGTGGGTGTGGGTGTGAGTGTCTGTGTATGTGTGTGTGTGTGTGTGTGTATTCCTATGTGCACGGTATTCGGTTTTTTGGCACTTATTTACAGAAAGAAACGCAGTTGTGGTTTTATTGCTTGCTATGCGCAGTGGTGGTGTAGATAGAGGACTTACTTTTGAGCCCTGGAAGGAATAAAAATTATCAATGAGGGAAGACACATTTAGCAAAATCGGCCAACGGTTATAAATATTTACGCATATATATATATATATATATATATATATATATATATATATATATATATATATATATATATATATATATATATATATATATATATATATATATATATATATATATATATATATATATATATATATATATATATATATATATATATATATATATATATATATATATATATATATATTGTCTGAAGAAAATAAAACCTTAAAGACACAAAAACTGATAATATTTAATATTATTTCCAGACTTGTGAAGATGTCATCTCCTCGCATCAACACCGTCATAGCCTGTGGCTGTGGGTTAAGTTTGATATCCATCCTAATGCGTGGTGCAGATGGCTTGGTAACTATTGATGAAGACTGGCACTGTGCGGTAATAAACGCTCTTTCTGTGCATTCGCACCGATGTTTTATGTATGTTTGTACACAGGTTCACCTATGATTGGATACATGTTTACAAATTATATCAATTTCACATTCGTACAATATGTGTTTTACATTGCAGACTCGTGTGTGGTCGCTTGTGATTGGGTTTACCTGCGCATTTGGCGGCATGTTTGCTAAGACTTGGAGAGTTCATGTTCTGTTTACAAACAAGAAACTCACTAGAAAGGTGCAAAAATATTGTTTATTTCACATAGCGCAACGCAAATTCACCGAGAAATTGTAGCATTGCCTTTACCCCAACATTAACACAATAGCATTAGATTTAAAAGATGGGGTGTTTTAAATGTCTATTGGAATAGGCATTGAACGACCCCTATTTGTCATAGTAATGCTTCTTGACTTGCAATCTTTGACCCTATTTGTCTCAGGTAGTAAAGGACGGTCACCTGTTGGCAATGGTAGGTGTCGTGCTTCTCGTCGACGTCATCATGCTTGTTGTCTGGCAGAGCCTTGATCCTCTTCGCTGGGTCACCGTATCTCTGCCCAAACATGTACTTATTATTCCAAATACTGATTATAGTATCAGCTCGCTACAATGGGATGCATAGGATCAATGACTGAACCAATAGCTAAAGAAGCATTGTCATGTTACAGGAGGATATTAACGATCCTGGGGTAATACACCAAAATACCGTGAAAGTCTGCGCATGTAAACATATGCAGTACTGGTCAGGCATATTTTACGGCTTTAAAGGTGAGCGACGCTGATGCAAACACTTCACCGCTAAACTTAAGTCGATTACTTATGATAATAAATGCTCTGTGAAGAATATTGTATGCCTGTGATAAACTATGTATCTGTTGCAGCTATGATGCTCGTATTTGGCATCTTCTTTGCCTGGGAAACGCGCAAGGTACGAATAGAAGCACTGAACGACTCTCAGCAAATAGGAGTTTGCGTTTACAACGTGGTTATCCTCTCTGCCGTCACAGTACCACTCATGAATATTCTAACTGTTCAGCAGGTGCGAATGTCAAATTGTAAATACTAAACCCTGTTTCATGTTTGGCAGCTGATTCTTATGGCTAAATAATGCGATGCACATAAATTGTAGGGAATCTCTACTCTATTAATGTTATCGCAATGTGTTGCCAATATATTGCATACATCAGTTGTTATGCATTTTCGTGATAGCTATGGACGCTTTGGGATATGTGTTGTGAATGTAATTGATGAGCCTGCTAATGGGCAATCGATCGTCTACCAATTGTTTTAGAGAGGCCATTTTCGTAGATCGTCTTAACAATTTGCAAATGCCATATTGCAGGTGTCCATGGGTTTTGGAGTATCCTCCGTTGCTATATTGATATGCTCTATGACCACCCTCTTACTGGTGTTTGGATCCAAAGTAAAACTCTTCTACACATTCTTCGCTCAACCCTTAACCACTTCATCAAAATGCTACACAATTTATATCATTATAATCTGGAATACCCAGACTTGCTTTAATTGCATTATTGAATTGTCGGTCCGCTTTTCTAGATGTTGTTGGTGCTTCAACATGGAAACAAAGTTGACGCAATTCCAGTTTTGCCATTTGCTGCCTCACTGGCCACCAGCACCCAGGGGTCGGTTAGAATCCCCAAGGCAGAAGCTCATCAAGACTCACTGGCCACCAGCACCCAGGGGTCGGTTAGAATCCCCAAGGCAGAAGCTCATCAAGACTCAACTTGTGGCCATTCTGGTGTCCTGATGAATCCCAGAACACTTCTTAAAAATAATAGAGAATGAGTGATAGATGGGTCACAGTCCATTGTATGGCATACTGCCTTATAAAATGTACGTACGTCACTGAAGTAAGTTCCAGGAAATGTTATGAATAAATATTTGTCTGCGCATTGCATTTCAGTGCCTCAGTTTTCTACTTTTTTGGGAATATAACTCTTGCAGAAAGTAAAACGTCTTGTACGACAATCGATCATCACAAGGCGTTACCAATGCTAATACAACGAATTTCGATGAAAGATTTTATGAAGTCAACAAAACCAATCATTTAAGATGTGAGTATTTCTTTTTTGTCCTTTTAATTAGTTTACAAACCAATTTTCCGGGTCATTCAATCTAACAAAGGCCATCTTCATAACGACGCTTGAGAACTGACACAAACAACATATAAAAGACTTTGAGCTTAATGGTTAAGAACTTAAGGCCACTTACATTCAACGTCTATGAGATCTGATAGTTACTTGCATTGGGAATATTCTGATGCTTCTGTGGCACGTTATATGAAGCATTACACGTTTATGCATCAGATTCATCTTTTGACCATGAATAAATGTTGCAATATGATATACGTCAATTAAAGGTGCGTTACACAAAACCTATATTATGACACTACTTGATACGCTATACAAACAAAGAACTTAATCAGTAATGTTATGTACATTAGTTTGTTATTCCATTTCTGTTTAAAATATGCGACGAAAAAATCATATACATCATACATATTGTAGTTTAAAGATGGACATCAAGAGATATCATAAAAATTATACATAAGGATTCTGTATTATTGGTTCTTTAGATATGTAAATATACGCAATTAACATATATTTAGCCGTCTGAAGTGAGTTATACCTTGCATTTCAGCCAAGTGAGAGAAATTGAGGAGCAGAAAACATCTTAAAAATATTACTTCTAACTGTATTGTTTTTCGCTTTATGTATAATGCGCAATTGATGGATTCGCTATTCCGGCAATTGTATTGCAGTTGTTTTGTAACGATACTCGATATAATTTTTTCAAACACTTTATTTCGAGTAACATTCCTAACATTTAATTCGAAATTGACGTCCGTACAATAACCACATCATAACGAGTGTGTTGTCAACAATATTTTCGAGTATGGTTTATTGTGCAGGGCAGATGTGCAATGATGTGTGCGTTCAATATGTGGCAAACTAGGACACGTCACATTTCGATTGAATTACATGTGTGCTCCTTTGAAACCATTCAAATAGCGTCCATCTGACGCGATGCGTGTATATTATTGGTCCATTAAGCACATTAAGGCAAACCGAACTAGACTTCTTGATTAAATGATATCACGTCATCCTATCGCGCATATGTTTAGCTCATTCCTCATTATAAGGAGCGTGTGCGATAATACGGACAAAATCTGATTTAACAACACATCAGTGTTAGTCACTAAAGGCTCCTTGAATAGCTTTTCAACTTCATATGATCGGGGTTAGTTTATAGATGATTATTTGGCGTGATCGGCTACGATTGGCTTTGCTTTTACGACTCTGCCTTGCACAGTATTGCATGCAGCGTACTAATGAATACAAAGATGGAGATTTGAACGACAACTGGGACACAATTTAACAGAGGGAGAGCGAGAGAATTAGGGGAGAAGTCCCTTAGGCAGAAAATGGAGCGAAGAGCTCAAGGCAAATGGCGTGAGGGGATGCATTTATAAAGAGTGGAGAATGAACGAGACGCTATAAATAGTACACATACTACAATGGTATAGACCTTAATGAGCTTCAAATGAGGCTCAGGTATGGGCGATTAGATAAACATATAAATTAACCGTGTATACTATTGCTATATCATATACATATCTACCACAAAACACTATGTTACCTGTTTTCCTTATGTACACCGACATTTAGATATAACCCTATGCAAATGATATATTGATTAAGCCAAATCATCACTAGATAGTAACCATACTTAGACGTGCGCAAGAATGAGAGGGTTATTATAAACAAAGCTATTATCGAAGCGTCAGACAATTTATTAGCAAGAAAGGCATAGATCAGTGCGTATCTTAGAGATTTTAATGTAACCTTTCTGTTTGATCATGTGATACGCAAGCGGAAGCTAGTCATGTAGATGTGTTAATGTCATCGGGTCACAGATAAAAGCAGGATATATATATATATATATATATATATATATATATATATATATATATAGTGAGTATAGGAGATAATAGAATAAGAGTTTCCGATTCGTGTGTATGCAGCCTGCGTTGGTGACCACGATCGCACACGGTTGAACGACGTTTCAAATTATTCTGTTCGGGTTGAATCGTTTCATTTTGTTCGGATATTTTTCATATCACGTGTAAATCAAAGAAGAAGGATGCAGACTAATGATGTTATTGACCACAAAGGATTCTTGTTATGAAATCTGCAGTGTGGTCAGTGCATTTTCCGAGTGTATGCCATTAATGATGTAAGAGATTTACGTTGAATTTCACGTGTCAGCATCAACATACACGTAGTTGTGCAGCATTTGGTTGGGCAAAGAAAAGACGTCATCATTGGTGAGTCATTATACGTCGAATTCAATCAAATAAATGCAATATTTGAAGAGATACTCCCTATAATACCTGTATGTGCTGGACAAACATTGTTCATTGCTGTTGAGCAAATACCGCTGCCATTCGTGGTCAGTGATGTGTGCCTATAGCTTTCAGATTGTATAGTCGGCATTTGTAATGTAATGCCTTTAATAGGGCATAGGTAGTGCTTGATTTAGTGCTACAGAGAACTCTTAATTAAGGTGACGTGATTTTACCGGACTAGAAAACCAACGGATGCATTGATACTACGTGGATGAGGATAGTCATGAAACTAAATCCGACCAGGATATTGTATCAGACAGGATGCTTCACAACAAAATGGCCTTAATGCTGCTTTGCTGCGGGTGTGACGCCATTCATTTGTACAGTTGATTGTTTTTTTAGGAAACATAGATAATTCGATATTATGGTGTTTTTACGTATCGACCATATGACAGAATTACACTAATAGGATTGATAATAGTTTGTCGTAAACAAATGTTGTGAGAATCTTGGCAGCGGAGTGATGTGACCAAACGATAAAAGGTTCTCCAATCACACCAAACTGCATTAACATTAATGTTGTTCACTTAATATATAACTACCAAATGGCCAAACATAAGCTTAACTTTGTTCTCTGCGTTATTATCGCCGCTAGTATCACTAGAATAAATTTGGCTTATATATGAAAACACATCCAAGCCCCAAAGTAGTGTCCTGAGCATCTTTTATGGAATAAAAAGCATTATGCATATCAATTATCTATAATAAGAAAAACATTTATTATCTACAGCATCGCACATTGTTTGCTACTCCCTTATTAGTAATGTTCTGTCAGTGCATAGACAATTTTGTATACTGCTTTAAACCCTACTAACGGAAGACTTTGATGCTTTTATTTTTGCTTCAGAATGTCTTTAGCTTACCGTCTATGCTTGCTTTGAAAGGCGATACTATTGTTGAACAAAGTAAACCACACTTCCGCCAGACATCCTTTTATATCGGCGCATTTCAGCTTCTGCCAAACAACCTCAACATCCAGTTGCTGTTGGTGTTTTATTTTGGTATCATTATGCCCATTGGTTAAGCATGGCATTGTTAATTCTGTTGCTCGCCACCTCGTGTGTGGTCGCCTTGGATATTAACATGATGCACTTAACGAGCAGTATTGGCAGTTTGGATCTCGTCGGCACCATTGACTTCGCTGTTGCTATGATAAACAACGATTCCAGTGTGTTATCAGAGCACACTATCAAGATACACAGCCAAACCTCCGAACAGGTAAGTAACCATTGGAAGGTTATCGTTCAAACCCCATATCTAGGCTATTTCCATAGCATTTCATCACATCAGAGTTGCATGTAGTAACATTTGGACGAATGTGTCAATGAAGCCTGAATGTAAATACCTGAGTCTTGTGATATCATTCGTTACATAGTTAACACAGTTACCCAAAAACCCGCAAGACATAGTCTCAATGATATTGTATTTAATGTAATATATTACTCGCCTTATCCATATATTGTTGGTCATTTTCAATCTCAGTTTTTATGCAGTGTTTCATTTGTGGACATCAGTATGACAGGCATGAACGAGTGTAATTTTGCAAATTCCTTATTTTTGAACATTAAAGATATTTGAACGGTCAATAAATGCATCAATGTGTGATTGTGACATTCAATGGGAGCCAAGTAAGAATAAAATATAAACAGATGATGGGAATTTCGAAATACAAAGTCGAACAAAGATATTATACATGTAGAGCCTCAGGCGGTGATATCACCTTGCAGCTGTAGTTTGTTGGGGTACGAAGTGGCGACAATGAGGCAAATGATAGCCTCAACGAACTCCTTCTTTGTCGTCACCGGGAATGTCATTGCCGGTACATAAGCGCGGATGATGGTGACGAAACCGTCTTCAATCATTAGACGCATTGTCATGAGCCTGTAACTGATACCTTAAGGTATATATATATATATATATATATATATATATATATATATATATATATATATATATATATATATAGATATATATATATATATATATATATATATCTATATATATATATATATATTATATATATATATATATATATATATATATATATATATATATATATAGTATATATATATATATATATATATATATATATATATATATATATATATATATATATATATATATATATATATATATATACATATATATATACACATGAGCCTGTCATATATATATATATATATATATATATATATATACACCTCAAGCTATATATATATATATATATATATATATATATATATATATATATATATATATATATATATGTATATCCAAATATATATGCATATATATATAAATACATATATTTATTTGTATATATACATATATATATATACATGCATAACACTATATATAAATATATATATATATAAATATATATATATATATTAGATATATATATATTATATACATATATATATTATATATATATATTATATGTACATATATATACATAATATATATATATATATATATATATATATATACAAATATATACATATATATATATACATATATATATATGTATGTATATATATATATATATATTATATATATGTATATATACATATTTATATATATATGTGTATATATATACATGTATATATATATGTATATACATATATATATATATATATATATGTATATATATGTATATATATATATATATATATATATATATATATATATATATATATATGTATATATATATATATATATATGTATATATATAATTATATAGGAAGGATTATACATTTTTCCTACACTTAACTATATCACATTTACACTGACGCAGCCGTGTGTCAAATTCATTTCTTTTCAAAATATTGCCTGCAATTGTATTGCAATCAAATAAAGTTGATGCACGCGCCAGTAC
The DNA here is from genome assembly GCA_034190875.2 of Urechis unicinctus. NCBI lineage: Eukaryota > Metazoa > Annelida > Polychaeta > Xenopneusta > Urechidae > Urechis > Urechis unicinctus. The sequence continues at coordinate 51,906,588 of CM067357.1, forward strand.
ATTATTCACGGAACCATTCACGCTTTTCTGTGGATTTTGTTAACGCAGCTGGTATTACAATATTCATTATAGATAACTACCACTGCCGTGTGCAGCTGGTCGGATCATTTTATGAATAGGTCTTATTGAATGCTGCCCAAGACATAACAATGGCACATTTCTTTTTTAAGACGTTGCTCGTTCTGTCAAAGCAAACAACAAACTGCGATGACAATGGATGTATATAGCAGTAGTCTTTTACTTAAAACCTTGAATATCAGCCTGGAATAAAACATTCATGCTGTGGTAGATGATCATATGTAATTTATCTATAACTGTTCTCTATGTTTGGCTATTCCGTATACAAGACAATGTATGGGATCTAAACATTGAATAATTAAAACTTACATCACTTCGTTTGTTTTTAAATTCATGCGTGGATCTTAAAACAGGAGGCTGGAGCAACTACTATTCTCATTTTTGCCACCAACAATAACGTTGGTGTAAGAATTAAAAATTTAGAAATTGGCTATCAGACTAGACTGAACGATAGATAAGATTTACGTTGATTAAACTAAGCGACAGACTTGGCCGTAATGGTAAAATAAATACTAGCAGTTTCAAAGATTATCATATGACCATCACGCTGTTTAAGATTCTTTTGAATATCAGAGGAACAAATTGAAGTGTATGTGTTTCGTTATTAGAACTTTACTGAACTCAAGCACATGTATGAGGGATTCAAAAAAGAACGAGATGGCAATACAGCGACCCCTGGCATCTTATATAACTATGCCTATGATGCAATGTGGGCATTGGCTCTGGCGTTGCATGAATGCAAATCATCGCCATACAGCGGCTGCCACATATTTTTTCGATTTTGCTTATGGTGAAGCAGCGAGGGGAAATGCTCTTTTAACGGTGCAACGGTATGTAACAGTGATACCGGTGATTATTCATTGGCACTCATATCGAGGAATAAACACGTGCATACGAATATTGCAATATAACGTGAAATTTTAAGTAAGATCCGTGTGTTAAGTAGTCTTGAAAGTGTCAGCGTCAAATCTGCAGTCAGCATTGTCAAAACAAAAACGATTGTTCTTCCTATAATGGTTTTTCACAACGAATGTGTCTACTGCTGATCAAATCAATAAATCTATGAATAATATTGATTTCCAATGAGTAGCTAATAAATGAGCAAAGAACGGTTTTAAAGAACTTGCTGCAGAGCTATTCTACATTGAAGTGCAAAACAATATGCATTTCACTTGCTGTTAGCGGTTCAGACAATGCTGATTTTAAAGCCTGCACAGGGGTCGGTTAATGTTAACACATGCAATAGTCATTTCAAACACACAATTATTCGAGTTAGGTTTATTGTGCAGGTGTTAAATTTTATTGCAAACTAGCACACGTCAACTTTCGATTGAATTAATAAAAAAAATGGTGTGCTCCTTTGAAACCATTCTAATAGCGTCCATCTGCGAGTATTTTTTTTTGTCTATTAAGCATATATAAGCAAACCAAACTCAACTTTCTAATCAAATGATATATTTTCTAAGCATAGTTAAAGTTTCTAGGCCCAGCTTCTGATGTTTTAGGATAGCGTGATCGGCTACGACTGACTTTGTTATAACGACTCTGCTTTACAAAGGGTTGCATGCGGCACACTAATGAATGCGAATATGGGGATTTGAACGACAAATGGGAGGTCATTAATGAAGCCAAAGAACTATTTTCATTGTATTGGAGATTGCCATACATTAATACCTCATGTATCAGTATCAACATAAACGTATTCATGCTGCATTAGGTTCGGCAAAGTAGCGAAGTCATCTTTGGTGAATGATATTCGTAGGATTTAATAAATTGAATGCAAAATGTCAAGAGATACATTCATTATGCCACACTGGCACTTGTTTATGTGTCTGTGTGTGTACATGTGTCGCCCATGGACAGGCAAATGTCGCCTTGTTATTCATCCCTTTTAATCTTAATTGCGTGTGTTTAACAGCCTTGTGCTTGTTTTTTCCTAGTTTCAATGCATTTGTGTTTTGCCACAGACCGCAATCGTTGTTGGATGAGCAGAACTTTACGACTCTGGCTTCCACCTCCTATACCAATGATCCGGCCTCTCAAATGCATCAAGTTGAGGTGGGATATCAAATGAACACAGCGCATATGGTGAGTCTCAAGATTTAAACTCTACCTTGATAACAAGTAACAAAGGCAGTTTGATAATGCACATTGGCGTGATTTCACATTATTGCGAGGGTGTATTGTATGAAAGGGTGAAGCTACCTTATCCAGAGTCTTGGTATCTGAATCAGCTGGGGTCGAAATGTAAAACTACTTCTGGTGAAAGTGCTGAAGAAATATTGTACATTTTCTCCCGCACTTTACAATATCACATTTGCACTATCGCTGTTGTGCGTCGAATTCCTTACGTTGCAAAATATTGCATACAATTGTATTGCAACCGATCATAGTTGATGCACGCGCCAGTACATAAATCAGAGCACCATTCAAAACAAATATTGTCGCTTTTCACTTGATTTTGTTTGCGCATCTGGTATTGCAACCTTCTGTAAACATTATTCGTAAATATCACTGAGGCGTGCAACTGGTCGGATCCTTCTATGAATAGGTCTTATTGAATGTGGCCAAAGGCATAACAACGGCACGTATCTTTTTTAAACGTTGCTTTTTCTGTCAATGCAAACTACAAAATGCTGAAAATATTGTTGTCTTTTGACGAATTTTGCGGTTCCTGGAATGAAATATTGTTGTTGTAGATGATAGAATGTTAATATATCTATTACTGTTCTCTATAATTGTCGATGTTATAGTTGCTTTTGTTTCAATATCATAATTACTTTTGTTTCAACATCATAATTACTTTTGCTTCAGCAATCATTATTTCTAACCAAGATTAAGTTTTGAGCTCATTGTCCAAAGGGTCTTTATGGCTCTCGTTATATTTTACATTGAGCGCACAAATATGTTTGTACAACAGAGCAGGTGCTACAATAAAGGAATGATTCATTTAGTTTTTTCTTTTGGATACGTAAGTACTACCTACAAAGGAATTCAATGGCAATGCATCAACTCCGGGCGGCTTATATAGCTATGCTGTCAATCATTGGCTCTGGCGTTGTATGAATGCCATACAGCGACCGCCGCAATTTTCTCATATATGGTGATGCAGAAGGCACTTGTCAGAGCACGTACTAATGTTACATTTTACGGTACTACGGTATGTAACAGTGACAATAGAAGAGCACACAGTGTGTCACTCATCATGGGACATAATTAGACTTGTCATAAATTATTGACCGATTTCATTCACTTACTCTGTAGTGTTATTATCAATACAGGGGACAAGTCGCATTTGACTATAAAGGGGATCTATTGACGTCGTTGGAAATTATTCATAGTCTCAATTTACATGTAGCGCATTAATGATATAATGTCTTCTGTAGCAGTAACAATGACAGAATGATGTTAACCATAACAGCACCTGTTGTACAAACAGCGTTTTGCGGTGTTTTTTTGCATTGCTGTATTTACAGGATATCCTTTTGATCATGCCTTGTTGCATGGGCACTATCACCTGTCACCATTTCAACGAGACATAACGCCTCTATACTTTTAACTAAATTAAGGGGTTCATGAAGTGCTCTACAAACAGAATCCCACTTACTGCCAAGATTCACGATTTAAAAACTTATTGATTCAATATATTGCCAAACGCTTTTCAGGAGGTAAACCTCCGACAGACCGGAACATTATTGTGATATCTGTACATCAACAACCTTAAACCCAATAATGGTCATCTTAGTGGTAACTGGAGAGATGTACTGCACTATCTGGCATTCAACTTCCGCTACAAGGAGACAAGGTATGCGTCTATATATGCGGGAAATTGCCTGTATCATACATATGATATATGTATAATAGATATATATACACACAATAATGCTTTAATCGCATTGTTGAATTGTGGGTCCGCTTTTCTAGATGTTGTTGGTGCTTCAACATGGAAACAAAGTTGACGCGAAGCCAGTTTTGGCATTTCCTGCCTCACTGGCCACCAGCTTCCACGAATTGATTTAAATCCCGAAGAGAGTCAAGCTGTAACCTTGTAACAAGAGGGCTTAGGGCAGTGCTGACATGTGCCATTTCTGTTTGAAATATGATACTGTTTGACACGCCATAAAAACAAAGAGAGTCGCTTTTTCCATTTCTGTTTGAAATATGCAAAGCAAAAATCATATTAATCACACATCGACCCATTGATTATGGTTTTATATTTGAAAATAAGAGATATCATAAAAAATGATCATAGTGATTTTGCAATATTGGTTCTGTAGTTACACTTGCAAGCTGCCAACAAATGCATAATTTCTGATTAATAACAGCTTGCAAATATAAATCGTGTGAGATTAGTCATGGAAAAGAAATGGCTACTTGGCTGTAACTCTGATGACATATTAATAACATATTTAGCCGTCTTAAGTGAGTCATATCTAGCATCTCAGCCAAGTGAAAGCAATAGAGGAGCAGAAATATTCGTAAAAATATTACGTGAATTAATTTCCACTTTACACATTATACACAATTGTTGGATTATTTGATCGTGCAGTTGCATAGTAGTTGCTTCGTAAAGATGCTGTGCTTAATGATTTCAGCCATAGAATTTGTCAAACCTACTATTTCTAGTATCATTCATAACATGTGAAAGTCATAATGAACGCCGTAGAATAGTCAGATCATTGACATCGTAGCAATTGCGCTGTTCATTCAATTTCCGCTAGGGTCAACACCAGTTGCAATATTGAGGTTCTCGTATTGCAGATAATTAGGCTCCTTGGGGTTTGATATTTAGCATCCACAGCCTATCAGTATCGTGGCGGCCTTTCTTTGGTTTTGTCAATCTAATTTATGCAATTTTCAGACAATCAGCAATAATACAAGGTCTCCCAATGAACTTTGCGTGCGTTGCTATCTTCATACCTAGTCTTTCAAAGATTACAGTGAGACATTTGCATACTATTCAGTGTAACCTACCTATTTATTTGCTCCGTATTGAACAGGTACGCTTTGTTATATCCTGATTGAACTGTTAGTGGCTGTTTTACAAGAGGTACACATGCAATATATGCTAGAAGTTTTAACATAAATAGAATATTACCAGGTCGACGAACATGATTTTTATCTTACGCAATCTCACAGATATTATAAGGGAATTATAGAGGATTATAAGAACTTACTTAAGTTGGCCATTGCATAAGTAGAACAAAGGAGTTTGGTATTTCTACATTGTGACACAGTGACTCTTAACCAACGTGACCTCAATGTGTAAAGATCATACAACAAATGCTACTTTTATGTCATAATTACACTATATCGAATCCACAAGAGACTGAAAGCATTGACACAACGACACACTCCGCTACGAATGAAGAGGAATTCATCATGACAGCCACAATTTGTGAATAAAATAACATTTACCGCTAAGATCTGTGTAAAATTCGTGTCAAACGAAAGAAAAAATCCATGATGGCATTTCAATCCTCAGTCACAGCGCATTTGATATGTTGATAATTTACCTATTCCCACATGTCCTAGAAGTGATTATTTCCACATAGTAATTATTAATTGTCACTTAGAGCTCCCTTCCTTTATAGAGATGCTGTACGTAAACACAAAGCGAAAGCGTCGATATTGATGCAATTGCCAGATATAAAATTGGTCGGAACTTTTAAGAAATATCGAATATTCAACTGGGTCAATCAGGGGTAGACACAACCGGTTGTCTGCTGGTATAGAGCATGTGACGATAATGGGCGATAATTTACAAGTTACTTGCCCGGCCCGACAAGTGAATTACTTCGCTCGTCATGTATCATATCTAGAATAAACACATAACGCCTATTGCCGGTGTAATAGGCCAAGATATACTACCTGCCAAGACTGAACCCGGGGTTAAAGTGGCCTAGGCCAGATTATACCTCGGGTACTGTTTGGCGGGGGGGGGGGTGGATTAATTTAGCCTGCTACACCAGTGTTAGCATTACAATACGTCTTACTTTCTCTCGATACGACGCAATGAAAAAAAATTGAGATCGATTCAGACAACTACCAAACACCAAACATACCCAAGTGATGAGTTATAGAATGCAATGATGTTTTACGCACAATTTTATCCCTTTTCGGCGGGGGATTTCATCCATGGTAATTATTTATAGCTCGATCAATTTGGGAAGCGGTGAAAAGTCCGAAACACAGCAACATGTTTGTTTTCAAGTTCAAGACCACGTACATCGCGCATGCTCAGAATGACGACTACTGCTAAGCCCGGGGGGGGGGGCACTTAAGTGTAAAGAGGTAGTATAAATGTGCCGCGCGACCGGGTATGTTTTTCCGGCCTCTCGTCTTCTACGACGGGTTATACATTCACATAATACCTTGTACGACGGGGTATACTTTTTGCCATTCTCATCTTGTACAAGAGTGTTTTCGAGGTCCAGCGGCACACCCCTATCCGAGTTACGGCAAGTGCCCCCCCTGGGATGCTAAGGCAATGAGCTGGAAATCGCGGGAATTAGTATTTTCCAAAATGGCAGACATCGTATCGCAATTTTTCGGAAACGAACTACCGATAGCATTTATTGAAGAATAGCGTCGAGTGGGGGTAAGTTGTTTGGTGCGCATAAACATTTTTTTTTTGTACAGGCTCTTGATATATATTATTTTCTAGATGCGCAGAGTAGCACTTCAACCTCAACGCGTTTTCGCCGACGCGCGTATAATGTTGTATCAGAACGGTACATATTTATATTACCGTTCGACAGGAGCTACACCAGTTCATACCGACATTACTGACGTCGATCTATAATAGAATAGGAAAATATATTTAACAAATTGATGGTTGTTTGACATTTCACAAATCCACAGCTCTATAAAAAACAGGTTTATTTGCAAACATACTTAAAAGCTTTGAACAAAATGCACACAAGTGTCATAAAAAAGACGAATTGAGCGGTATGATGCAGTCACTTGATGGTGGATCACATCATCAGCAAAACGTTATAATATGAAAACCACACGTGCCAACACAACGCCATAACATTACAGCATCATTTTTCAAACTCGCCTGCCACAGCAACATATGGAGCCAGATTGCGCGCTTGTGGGTTGATGCAACATCTGACACTGTTCTCGGTGCATGTAAAAAATAAATGCAATAGTTTATATCCCAGTAAATCTCAGAAGACACAGAAGCAGCGACAGATCACGATCGGATGAAAACCGTCAGAACAGTTGTAAACGAGGCGATCAATAGTAGTCGTGTTAATTGGGTCAAGACACGCGGGTGTAGAGAGCTGCCCATATTGCAAGTATCTTCTTCGCACATACACAAATACCCGTTACCATTTCTCTCGTTCGTACATACGCTGTCCAGTTGAATACGAATGTCGATACGCTCACTACAAGTTCGCACCATCATTAGTTCATCTGCAGTGAACAGCAAAAGATAGATAGCCGTCAACACAAGAAATTTCTTAAAGTTGATAAGACAATCGCTGCTGTCTTGAAATGTCCCCCGACCGCATGATCATAACCTTATACAGAACTATATATCAGCAGCTAAATGTTAGAGGCATTTTAAGACTTGAGTGCACGTAACAGCAAGTCAAAAACGCTAATTAACGATAATAAATTACCAGGGCAATAGCCTAGGCCTTGCATATCATCAGTTAATCATTTTATACGGATAGATTTCCTTTAGAACCAGACATACTGTGCAATGTTCATTTCTCAAGCTCCCCAAATATTGAAAACTGAGCAAACGCCTCAATATCAATGAATTAAATTGTTCATTTAATCTAACGATCAAGAATCTGGCATGCGTGACATTATCGCTAAGATTTGACACAGAACCTGTTTTTACGTAAGACCTGATGATCCTTCCATGAATTTCCTTCACATGACGATATTAAATTATATAGATCTACATTGTTTTATCTACTTGTACATAGAGAGTACTTGTGACAATGGAACCAGCTTAGAAAAACATATTGAATACATAAGCGACCATATACTATAAGCTATCTGCCTCACGTCTTACATACACTACTTACGGTTTTTGTAGAAAGTCCATTTGATACAGACCCCCTTCTTACATTTAATCTTCTCCATTTGTTTTATATCTGCATCTGTTGATGGCATTCCGCAACTCGTGTTGTGCGCTTTGTCTCGACATTCGTAGCATTCGATGGGATCTGAAACCAATCATAATGTTAATGGCATAACGTAATCAAACAATGTCATTGCGATCGGCAATAACAGTTCCGTGGTTCTCTGTCTATAGTGAGCTCCTGTGTATAACGAAGACTTACAGCGAAATAAATTCTTTTTTCAATGTATGCCCCAAATATGTTCTTTTTTTGTTATCGCATATCTGTCTCAAACGGACGATTCAGAATGAGTGGCCGTTAAAGAGAGGATTATTGCAATGGTAGCACATTTTGCTTTACTTACCAGCATGTTTGTATTGACATAGGACGCACGTCATCATCGCACCTGTTGACAAATAACACCAAAACAAGTTATTGGTTTTTGTAAAATGGCTAGCCTCCCTTGATGACAGTTGCTTTTTTAAATATATATTTGCAGTAATGAACAATTATGGCCGATATTTTGCTTAATAAATCAATATAAGACATCAGACGGTTGATTAGCATCGGTCTTAGGAATTTTAAGGGCTGTACGTGCTGTGCCCTTTAATGAAATAGCTTTTAGCTATGTTAAGAGGGTTCCCTCTAATTGACTTATGTGGTAAGCTTCTAGCATGCCAAACGGTAACATCATATCGACAAAAGCACATCGGTTTATGTTTAAGTAATGGATTCATGTAATTGGCAAATTGACAAACTACGCACACAGGTGGCGGTTTCACGTATTTTGTCGGGAGTGAACCCCCTATTTTACTACATTCCCCAGTCTAAATTGTTGTTGGAGTCCAAATTAACAATCTGCGCTAAATCCACAAATCCACCAATGAAAATTACCGATCTGAGGTACGAAAGCATTGTCTTGTGTGGGCTGTCTTTGTATCTAAAATACAGTTAATATGGGGTCTGTGGTCCAAATCAGGTAAAATGTCGCGTTGGTTGCTTGGAATAATAAAACCATGGAATGAATTGCTCTCTCAGACTGACAACTTCATCCTCACAACATTCTAATATGATATGGTATTCATCTCCTATATTATTTCATTTAATACAATATATATTTTGTCTTGGTACATTTCTATACCTCCCCCTCGTATTCTTGAAATATTGCATCATAATTTAACGTCATGATTTCCGTAGGTTGTGTTATTAGTTGAAATGATTCCCGTGAGAGGTCTCGTATCTCGCTCCGACGTAGATATACAACAGCACTCACGTTGCTGGTAAATTTCTCAGCAAACACTGTCAACAGCGGGGACTTCCAGGTAATTCTAACAACTGAAGTACTTCCCATCAGCGACCCATTCGAATCCGCGGCGGAAAACCAAACACTTCCAATCCTATATGTTCCACTTCTGTAATTGCATTTATATTTGGCAAGTCATATAGCACTCGCTATCAAAGTGGTCTAGGGTCTGGGTCTTAAACAATGGGTCCTAATTGAAGTCTGCCCTCGTAAATTCCCACAGACACGTCAAAGGTGCGGCGTCGCAAAACCTTTCATTCTAGGATCGAGAGTGTGGGGGTGAGGCGGGGAGCATTCGTGCCCGTTTTACTGTGGGCCCGTTTTACTGTGGGACCGTTCAAGTTTATTGTCCAGGTCAATAAGCAACCATTCATGTCATAGTGTCTGCGTCAATAAAAAGCAACCATTCATGTCATAATGTCCGCGTCAATAAGCGACCTTTCAGTCCAATTTATCAATGGTATATTGGAGATAACATATCGGACCAATCAAGACCAACTTTTTATGTGAAATGAATTGCATCCGCACATTTTGAAGCAACATGCGTTGAAACACATACAGCAGCTCCGCGTGCGCTTGATTGTGTGTGGGTAATATATATATTAACACATCTTTGAAACACATTGACGATTTTACCTCTGTCAAATATTATATATCGCGAACTTTTTACACTTTTGTAACGATTTACAAAGATGGTCACAAAAGACCGCTTAGTGATTTTGTGGCCAGTTAACGAAGACTGCTTTGTCCAAAGGGTCCATGGTTAAGGGTTACTTAAGCTATAGTGTTTGGAGACACTATATCTATGAAATATTGCACAACCCACCTATGATAAGTCAATTTCATGATACGCCATAATTGCACTTACCGATAACAAACGCCTGTAGGAGATAATTCTTCAAAATCATTTTGCAAGAATAAAATCACGATATTCCCGGTCAATTGAAGGTAGCAGCACCAAAGATATGGGCATCTCATGCAAACCTTCGTAGCCGCTGGTTGACATTCAAACCGCCCTGAACCGTATCTTGGCTGTGTTACCGCAGCTCCATAACGCCTGAAATTCGTACCAACCCGCATTCGCTACGTCCCAAATTCAACCGCAGTGTAATCTTTACATATACCCGTTACGGTATGGGGGCTGACTGGCCATGTGTGTGCTGGGTGGGGGTGGGGGGGGGGGGGGGGGGGGGGGTGGGGGGGGGGGGGGGGGGGGGGGGTGTACCACGGCGCTCGTTAAATCTCACTGCTGCCCCAGATTCCCGGCTAAATGCTCCACTACTGCCAAAAGCTTTATAATATGAAAATATTGTTGATCCTTACTGGGGTTTACGCGAGGAAGGGTATTGACAGAATGGGGAGATTTTGGCACAGTGCCTCGCAAATAAGCTATGTTTCGAACGACTTATTTATCGGCTACGGTGGGTGGTATTTTTTTCGTCGGAGATTCGGAAGGGACTGTAGATCATGGAATAGAATTATATCGTGTTTTCCATAGCAAATTCGATATGAGCAGCTTTTGTCGCAATATTCACATTCGGGGTTTTGATGTTCCAATTCAGGAATACCAATTTGGGTTTCATCACTCAGGTCTCGACCGCATATGGAACACAGCGGACTACATTAAGTTAACCCCGATGAGGTTTCACTTTCTCAATATAATGTAATCGTTATTATGTATGAATTTAATTAATTATTCATTCAGCCGGTGCGAGTGTATATCCTAAACGGCTGGGACTCCATCCGTCGCTACCCCAGGGTGTATTCATCCCAAGCAGCTGTGGCGACGCAGCTTGAAGTTGAAAACATCACCAGATATAAACCCTACCAGCATGGAAATGTACGACTGACGGGTTTATGATCATGGGGAACTAGTCTAAATTGGTGTCATGGTGGGAATTTGTGAGGGGGCAGTGGAGAACATGCGGACGAAAGTCACCCTGTACAATTCTCCCCTTGTCAATTCAATGGTTTTTTTAATCCGTCAAATTGAGTCCAACAACCGGATATGGTTGCTGTAGGTAACAGTATTAAGGTCAGTAATGGGGGTAGAGTGCTGAGTGGGTGGAGCTTGGCACGTGACGCACCTGGATTCTCATTAACGTGTTATTCAATCACTAATTACTAATCACTAATTATTCACACATACTATAACACCCACCTAACTCATTAATCATCGCGTAAGCCGCCCGGATCCGAAGCCAAAATTAAAATCTTATAAATAAGCTGTCAAGGATCCAAGATCAACGAATGTCAGCTGCGGGTCGGTTTAGTCATAAGTGATCCCGAGAAAAGCTTATCAACAGGGCTAAGCAGAGTTTCGAGATTAAAGGGTGGCTATAATGGCGAGATTAACGGGTGGCTATCATAGCGAGATTATCTTGGATAGCAATAATTGCATGAATGGCGTGATCGGCAGATCAAAGCTTTCGTGGGTTAAAACCTGGGCTAACTGTATAAACATTACCTCATTTAAGCCGTTTGTCATTTCGCCCTAACTTTGTCCAATTTCGCGTAGTCATATCCCTTTCACCCGTAGTACTTATATCCATTCTATAGGTATATCCTGCCTATTTAGCAATTGTACCCATCTATTCTTTTGAGATATGCTATCCTTTCTGTAATCAACCGCTCCCATTATTTTGAGATATCTTATCCATTTTGTAATTATCCCCCTTCGTTTTTTTTAGATATACTATCCACTTGCAATTATTTAATATTGCACATATTCCCCGTCTAATATCGCACCTAATCTCCATTGATTATCGAATCTTTCAACTGATGATTACCGCATTTACTCATTGGTTACTGCATCTATTCACCGATGATTATATCATTTGACCAACTGATGATTACCGCATTTACTCATTGGTTACTGCATCTATTCACCGATGATTATATCATTTGACCAACTGATGATAATCGCATTTTCTCACTGATTACTGCATCTATTCACCGATGATTACATCATCTAACCAACTGATGATTAATGCATTTACTCACTGATTACTGCATCTATTCACCGATGATTACATCATCTAACCAACTGATGATTATCGCATTTACTCACTGATTACTGCATCTATTCACCGATGATTACAGCATCTAACCAACTGATGATTGTCGCATTTTCTCACTGATTACTGCATCTATTCACCGATGATATCATCTAACCAACTGATGATTAATGCATTTACTCACTGATTACTGCATCTATTCACCGATGATTACATCATCTAACCATCTGATGATTACCGCATTTACTCACTGATTATTGCATCTATTCACCGATGATTACAGCATCTAACCAATTGATGATTATCGCATTTACTCTCTGATTACTGCATCTATTCACCGATGATTACAGCATCTAACCAACTGATGATTAATGCATTTACTCACTGATTACTGCATCTATTCACCAATAATTGCAGCATCTAACCAACTGTAATTATCGCATTTACTCTCTGATTACTGCATCTATTCACCGATGATTACAGCATCTTACCAACTGATGATTATCACATTTACTCACTGATTACTGCATCTATTCACCGATGATTACATCATCTTACCTACTGATGATTAATGCATTTACTCACTGATAACTGCATCTATTCACCGATGATTACAGCATCTAACCAACTGATGATTACCGCATTTACTCACTGATTACTGCATCTATTCACCGATGATTACATCGTCTTACCGACTGATGATTATCGCATTTACTCACTGATTACTGCATCTATTCACCGATGATCACATCATCTTACCAACTGATGATTAATGCATTTACTCACTGATTACTGCATCTATTCACCGATGATTACAGCATCTAACCGACTGATGATTAATGCATTTACTCACTGATAACTGCATCTATGATTGTCGCATCTATTCACCGATTTCTGCATCGATTCAATATATTATCGTATCGTTTCACCGATGGCTATTGCGTCTAATATCGCAACCCTTTCCAAGGTTGCCTTAATTTCATACTTAGAAATGTTCTTTGGTGCACATCAGCAATAAGACACGGTATTTCGTAAGGCATATCAAGTAAAGTATAGCGGTCTATTACGGCACATATTCAATTCAAGGCATAGAAGTCTCAATTAAACCGTTATATGCAGGTAGCCTTAAACATTTAGCTCCGAATGCCGTTCCGAAATCCGGGGCGCGAATCCGCGACTTCCGATCCGGCGGACTTGAAAATAATATAACCTACATAATGACTAGGTATTTATTTAGTCATTATAAGTCACACCTGGTGCTTGATGATCCCTACCGACATTCCCACACCTGGCCGTGAATACATGCTATCCCAACATGAAACACTGAGTGAAATATAATGGGAAACTGAAATCATTACAACACCTTGTTCGCCAGCCCCATGATCATAGCCTATAAGGGTAGGTCGCTAATTGGGAGGAGGGAGGGGTAGGTCGTTAGGGGGTTGGAGTACGGTTAGCTATAAACTGGATGGGGAGATGGATGGGAGAGCTTGGAGGTTGGGCAGGGTTTTTGGCCTGGGGTTGGTGGGTAATTGAATGGGGTTCTGGCCTTGGGTAACTGGGGTTTTGGCCTAAGGTAGATGGGTGATTGGTCGGGGTTTTGTTCTGGTGTAGGTGGGAGTTTGGGTAGGGTTTTCGGCCTGGGATAATTGCGTAAATGAGGTCTAGGGTGAGAGGTGGGGAGGGGTGGGGTAGGGCTTGATAACCTGGTGTCAGTGTTAACAACAAATAACCGATGTAACATCAAATTCTGCACATTCCAAGAGATTAGTAAAATAATTATAACAGTGTTCATACAAAAGCATGAAGGCAAAACAAAAATAAACAAACAAATAAACAGATTTAACCTAACTATATTCAAGACTAGTTTTCATAAATTGATAATAACAAAGGCAGCTTTCATGACCCGAAAACTTACGAACTGTGCATCCAGGCAGTAATAAACAGCTTTGATATAATCCATGCACAATATAAATCGTTTAAATGCATAAAAAAAAATCAATAGGTGTTGACCATTATGATGCATTGAAAATGCCAACGTTATGATAAATTCATCCTGGTAGCACAAATAATAGATTGTTTTTCTCCAAACAAATCGACATGTGCAGCATTTAATGCATATTCTGATAAAAATCAAAATAGCAATTTACAAGACATCAAATATTGATAGAATGTGATAACATCGTACAGCCAGAGCAGAAATTGTACAGCCAGAGCAGAAATTGTACAGCCACACAAGAAATATTGTTTCCATCGTTATCACAATAACACACAATGTATAAATCCATTAGCAATTCACCATATAACTGATAATACCTTCCATTAATGGAGAGGGATTCAAGCAATATAAAACCAGGGAATATGAGTGGAATCTGCAATGAAATGGAATTAGGAAAAACTCTAATTTGAGTCTAGTCTGATGAAATAAAAGTAAATTTAAATTTCACTTGCAAATACAATTCAAGTTGCGCAGGTTCATTAATAAACCAGTTTTCACTGCGGCAAAAAGTCAAAGGTACAGTTAGAGAGTGGCAGCTAAACAACAACTTCACAAAAAAGACTGTTCCCACTATCATGAAATAGTGACCAGAGGAATTGAATTCAATAAGGTACAATGAAAGCGCGCTCATTCCTTGTTGGTAAGAGACACTGCCCATCCGAATACATGACGGTCAAATCCGCAAGTGAAGAGATTGCACATAACGCCTTCACGGTCATTCCAGCACGCTGCGCACACCATGCGACTGTGGCCCTGTATTCACAGAGCAAACACATTATCACCTCACAGGGACACATATTAGATCATTAGGGACTTAAAATAGCAAGGTTAAATTTGTGCTGTTACCATGGAAACAACTGTCATAATCACATAATGTTACCATATTTGAATTAAATTACTAATAACAAAACTGATGTATATGTTATATGTTGTATTCAAAAGTGTATATGCACTGCAATAAAATATGTTTCAATAATTAATATGTAAGAATGTATCAATATTTTAAAATTTCATCTCAATTTAGTTTAACAAATATCATTTCCAGAAGTAATTGATATAACATCCTGTCATTACGATCCACGCCACAATTTCAACAACAGAATAACTTTATCTTAGCTATCCTCAATTATGTTATTATAACTACAATACTATGTTGATTATCACTGCTGTCTTGCCCTTTCATTCACCAACTCTCTGCTGACAAATGGTGTGTGTAAACAGAATGGCTAATTGCACTGACCTGTCGGTTACTCTTGGCAAGCCTGGCCATACGCACGCCATGGAGATCATACAGGCGGATATGACGATTATCTTGGGGAATGGCGATCAATTGCAGACTGGCACACACGGCTAATCTATAGAATCATACACACACATACACACATTCAAGGATTATATTAATTAATGGTAGCAATAATTATTGATTACGATGCAGTTTTTGATTGCGAGTTATTACATCAGCTAGTTTGGTGATAAACTCATGCTTTCCAGAGTGATGAACTCACCTGTTAATGGGTAATAATGTCATCTTTTGCAGGTGTGACTAGCTCACAATTAGTGATTAGCTCATGTTTTC
Source organism: Urechis unicinctus (assembly GCA_034190875.2). Lineage (NCBI taxonomy): Eukaryota > Metazoa > Annelida > Polychaeta > Xenopneusta > Urechidae > Urechis > Urechis unicinctus. The sequence goes on from CM067357.1 coordinate 51,922,648, forward strand.
AGGTGAGATAAGGTAATCTGATGATAAGTGATTGGCTCATGCTTTCAGGTGAGATAAGGTAATCTGATGATAAGTGATTAGCTCATGTTTTCAGGAGAGATAAGGTTATCTGATGTCTGGTGTGATCAGCTCATCTGTGATTAGCTCATGTTTTCAGGTGAGATAAGGTAATCTGATGATAAGTGATTAGCTCATGCTTTCAGGTGAGACAAGGTAATCTGATGATTAGTTATTAGCTCATGCTTTCAGGTGGGATAAGGTAATCTGATGATTAGTGATTGGCTCATGTTTTCAGGAGAGATAAGGTTATCTGATGTCTGGTGTGATCAGCTCATCTGTGATTAGCTCATGTTTTCAGGTGGGATGAGGCCACTGTTTGATTGGTGATCAGCTCAGATTGTCTGATTTGATCAGCTTATTTGTAGATGGGTGATTAGCTCTTGTTCGCAGGTGAGATAAGCTCACCTGCCACTGATTGATAAGCTCACCTGTTGACAGCGGAGTCAGTCCTTATGGTGGTGGTTGGTGAGCGCATGTTCTTCAGATCCCATACCTTGACAGTCCTGTCATCACTACCAGACACTAGCCTGTCACCCCCAGCAAACACAGCCGACGTCACAGGTCTGTGCAACATACAAAACATCACATGATAAAGAAAAGCTTCACCAACTGCATTATCACACTATCATCATGACAAGACAGCTTCTTCATAAGAGATTCATGAAGACAAATCAGCTATATTCTTACTCAGTTCAGTGAATCATAATGTTCATCAGCAGATCAGCAAGGGTTTTTATTTTTGGCACGGCTCGCAACATTTAAGATGACATAATGACACAGATGATCGAGTATGATGGTGGTGTAAGAACAGTGTTCTGCAGGGGCTGTTGCCCAAAGGCACAAAACAAGTGACCGCCCCTGACTTACAAAAGGAAATCGGGGAATATTACATTTACTTGTGTTTAAATCACATGTTTCTGCACCCATATTAAAAAGAAGTATACAATTGAAATATTGAGTCAAAAGATCTACACTATCGTCGTAACCTTCCGCCATTATTGAAGCTGAGCGCCTACTGTATATTGGTCCAGCCACCTTGAATGAGTTAAACAAGCCAGCTCACTTTTAACCTAAGAACTCCACTGATTATGAGGAAACACGCATACCAGTATATCAAACAAACAGAAAATCTCCCACACACATATCTTTTACCATGTCAAGTTTGCTTATTCAACTTTTCTCAAAGCCATAATTTTGGGGGTGACTTATACACCAATCAACATGGTATCATTGACAATAATTTGCTGTTTTCTAATCCTAACGGGATAATAATATTGAGAATCATAATTGTATGTTAGACCACGAAAGGTGGGATAAAACAAAAATTAACCAAGCTTCTAATAATGGTGTAAGATTAAAGGCAAAATATTTTTAACTCACTTAATAGAAATATTACATGTGATATATGACTTATATACCAAAAGGTGTGCGACTCACTGTGTGTGGCCTTGGAAGACATGAAGCTTCATTGATGGATCTCGTAAATCCCAGAGACGGAATGTCGTGTCCTTGGATGCTGTAACCACTAGGTTCTGGGTAGGATGACTGCATACATTGGTGAGTTCCTGCTCGTGCCCTGTGATATACATAAGGTGAATAAGAAAGACATAGAACATGCGTGGGACTTGACCCATATGTCGATACAAACGGAGAAATTTCATATATGGCACTATGGTACACACAAATACACACACACATCATTTGTAACCATTGACAAATCTAGCTTGCACTTGTTATGTGACATGTATCCGTCAATTGTCTTAATTTGTGCTGAAGATAACGGTTGTCAGTGCCTAATTTATAAAGACAGTATACGTGCGGATATTAGACAGGCTTATTCAGGCAGCAGCGAGAGGAGGGGCGTGCATTAAGCATGTCAGGAAGTCTAGACATATCAAGTCCCAACCAAGCTTAACGTCTGCACCTTGTCTTGTCTAAAGCTACTGCAGCTGTCCTGACTCAGTCTGTATAACATATCACCCTACCAAATGAGAATTAACATCCCAGTTAACGACTATCTCTGGCTCTTTCACACATTAAATCTGCAGCATGCAGCAGGTGATAACATATAGTGTGTGTCAAATCAGCATGTTTATTTAGTCAAAGACTGCGGAAATAACATATGGCATTCGGCAGTTAGAAGGTTTGAGATACCAGATGCCAGTCATCAAAAGTCTTTATCTCGATTATTCATGCTATCGGAACCCTCTACTGTGAGGTTCAGTAAGTAGGTTTTGTGGCATCGATTTGTAACAAGACAATAACAGCAATTGTTACATCACATCTCTCCATTATTCGTTCCACTAAACCCATGTGAGTGCAAGTTAAACACCTGTAAAATTTTGTTACGTAATAATTTACAACTGTCACGGTAGAAATATTATTTATAAATGCACTTTGCATATACATTTTTTGGCAGGTGTAAATTGCAGAGTCAGTTGAATTATTTATATATATAAATATATATATATATATATATATATATTTTTACATGTATACATTAATATATATATATATATATATATATATATATATATATACATATATACATACACACATATATATATATATATATATATATATATATATATATATATATATATATATATATATATATATATATATATATATATATATATATATATATATATATATATATGTCTGACTTCAAATGTGCTATACCAATGTTATCTGAAAGTCACAAGTTATAATTTCCCCTCATCAACTCCCCAACTCTGGAAGTATTGATTAACCACCCACCTGTGAGAGTATTGATGATTTCACCAGACTCGCCATCATACAGGTGAGCCACTCTGTCCCATGAGGCAGTGATCACCTGTGACCCTCCGTACATCCAATCAGCTGCAATCACCACACTGCTGTGTCCCTGTAGCTCCAGTAACGGCTGGCGTACACAAGCTGGCTCATGCTTGTCATCAGAGGAATCCATACCTAGCATAAATATACAGGTAATTAATATATGATTTCCTCTTATTAGGTTGATACGACACATTGAAATCACACAATGGTGGACAATAAAACTAAACAATTTGACAAAATGGACATAAAATGAGGTTATACACCTGATGAGATATTTACCCCTGACAATGATATAAGACAATGATATAAGACCATAAAACTAATCAATAAGACCAGTGTGTGAAACCAATAAGACGATGAGACCAGAAGAGGCAAAGAGACCAGATGATGAGACCAGCCTGTGGCACAGTGAGGTCAGACAATGAGTCCAGCATGAGACATATACACAAGACAATGAGACAAGAAGAGACAATCGCACATGGCAATGAGACCAGCATGACAATGACACATGGCAATGAGAAGTGCAATGAGACAATGATAACAGCATGCTCAAATGACACAAGACAACGAGACGCTCAATGCCAATGAGATGGTGACTATGAGATCGGACAATGAGACATGCAATGAGATGGTGACTATGAGACTGGACAATGAGACATGCAATGAGATGGTGACTATGAGACCGGACAATGAGACATGCAATGAGATGGTGACTATTAGACAGGACAATGAGACATGCAATGAGATGGTGACTATTATACAGGACAATGAAACATGCAATGAGATGGTGACTATGAGGCAGGACAATGAGACATGCAATGAGATGGTGACTATGAGATCGGACAATGAGACATGCAATGAGATGGTGACTATTAGACAGGACAATGAGACATGCAATGAGATGGTGACTATTAGACAGGACAATGAGACATGCAATGAGATGGTGACTATTATACTATTAGACAGGACAATGAATGACATGCAATGAGATGGTGACTATTATACAGGACAATGAGACATGCAATGAGATGGTGACTATTAGACAGGACAATGAGACATGCAATGAGATGGTGACTATTAGACAGGACAATGAGACATGCAATGAGATGGTGACTATTAGACAGGACAATGAGACATGCAATGAGATGGTGACTATTAGACAGGACAATGAGACATGCAATGAGATGGTGACTATTATACAGGACAATGAGACATGCAATGAGATGGTGACTATGAGGCAGGACAATGAGACATGCAATGAGATGGTGACTATGAGGCAGGACAATGAGACATGCAATGAGATGGTGACTATGAGGCAGGACAATGAGACATGCAATGAGATGGTGACTATGAGACCAGACAATGAGACCCACCATCAGCGTCCTCTCTCTCAGAGCCCTCCACTTCATCTTCAGATGAATGAGATTTCTGTCACGACAAATCAACAAGACTTTTTACTCATAGTACTACACACAACCAGCAACATTACTGAATCACAGCATGAAGTCTGAAACACAGTACAAACAGGTTAATTCTCACGAAATCAAACAAATAAACCCCTAACATAATGGAACCTATTCAGCACTAAATGATGGCTGAAGATGGTTAAATGTTGGGATTTAATCATTCCGCTGATCATACTTGGAAGATGATTGATTAAGTAGATTGCTGAGGTTACACTTAAAGTGATATTGAACTTGACAGTAATCCATGACTCGGACTCCCTAACTGATCCATGAAGAGTGAATGCCAATCCAAATGCTGCACAATACACTAATTGTGCTGTTGTGTTCAGTCAGATAATTATAAACACTTAATGAGATTAAGTATCTGATATGAGAAGATATCCATTGACAACAGTTCAAAATCTCAATAACAGATGCTATATATGGACCTGGTGATCTGTCATAATATGCAATAGGTTATGCTCAAGTATCGACTAAGAAAGAATCTGCCTGCTCAAATGTTCCATTGAGCTATGTTGTTTGGTGAAAATTAGTACTGTTTTCCGTGACTAAGATCTTATATGGCACGTAATAAGGATCGACAAATGCAGGACCTTAAAATAGAATGACAGCCAGATTTCTTTCAAATAACATACTTACAGTAATTAGACACAGGAATTTAGGACAGATCATGATCATATCTTCAATTGCGTACTGTAACGTTGTAAAGAAGGTAAACAATAACAGTAAGCAATCATGATGGTAGGATCATGATGGTCTACCTCAAGTGCCCATGTTCTGCAGACTCACCACAGCTTCTACATGGGGAGTGTTGATGTTGGCTTTCCATATGTGAGCAGTTTGATCACCAGACGCTGTTAAAGCCAGATCCTGTGAGGGGTGGAAGCGAATGGAGTTGACAGAGCCGCTGTGACCCAGGTACTGCAGAAGACAGAGTCCAGTGGGCACCCACCATAGACGTGCTGCGTGATCTGGTACGCAACATAGCAGGTCACAGGGTCAATTAACAGAGGGTCAATGAGGATAATGTGAATTTTTATGTAACACAGGTTTAGCATGAATTGACACTATGAGATGATATTGTGACAGCCGTGGATGAGAATGAATGCCATGATTGGACAGCTCCCCTTTGTACAATCCTGTTGTCAGGACTTGGCTGTGGAAATAGTCAGGGTGACCAAGTGAGATAAGCTTTAGGTTTAATGGCACCTATATATATATATATATATATATATATATATATATATATATATATATATATATATATATATATATATATATATATATATATATATATATCAAACCCTGATAATATAATGATGCTTGATGATATAAAAATCATCCTTTATATTCAATTTTATTGAACAATTTCACAAGACAATGGTTTGGGAGTAGTAAACTTCTGCAAGATCAGTGAATTCATTGAAAATGCTCTAAATTGTAAATGTACGCTGTTAGAGGAAACATATATACAGTCAGAAAATTTCATCCAAGACACACCATTCTTACACTAAACACATCACACATACCAGCTGAGGCAGTTCCAATGACTTGTGTATCTGTATGCGACAGATTGACCTCCCACACTCCATCTCGGTGACCTCTGAACTCTCTTACCATGTGACAAGTGCTTGTTCCTGTTTTAAAACTGGAGACTATTTTGCTGGTTGAAGTCTTGTAGGTGAGTTTCAGGCGCTGTGATATTTGACTGCCAGCTGAAATAACATGCAATATATCATATAAGAAATTGAATTTAGCAATTATTGCATCATTAATTTAAAGATAAAATATTACGCGATTATTATCAAATAAGTATTCCCCTCCTGACCTGCCCCACCATAAACCATTTTACCTTAATACCACACTGCACTGCATGTTGTGTATGTAGTAGATGCAGATTCTATATATCAGATTTACTTTCAGAATAAGTTAAATATACCACCCCAAACTAACGTTTCTTTAACTTAATCATATTAATGTTCACTACGACTGCAATATTTGAGTTTGACAGTGGAAATAAGGAATTTCAATGATTTTGGAACAATCATTCGTCTAAAATCGTCATAACTTGAGATTAATGGGTCATGATAAGACATCAGCAAGTGATGTAGTCATACATTTCTTGACAGCCGCCAGTTGCCGTGCCGCCACAGAGCCTTCTTCCTGTGTGTCTGATTGGACGGTTTTGTCAGAAGCTCCGCCTGTTGCTTGCTCTAGCCTCTCTGTGAGAAGCTCCAACTTCTCCTGCACTGTAAACAAATAAACCACCATCAAAATATCACTGTATTATTGAAATCATTGTATGACCTCAGTTGAATTTTATATCTTTATTATTTTAAAAGCAATGTTTATGTAGGATGATCATTATGATACTTGAACAGTGCCCTCATCATCCCATGTAGCACACGCTACCTGCGAGCTGATGCACAACCCATTAATAATGTTTCATATTGACAAAACATATGGTTCACACAAATAACTAGTTAAAAGCTGTCCAAAGATGCAAATAAAATGTAACTCAAGCATGAGAATTCAATAAATGATCGCTCTAGCATACCTGATGCATAAGAGCTTAGGATGAGAGTATACAAGGGTCATATAGCTCCAGACATTGCCAAGGTTTATCGGACCCGTCAGACATCCAGTAAACTTTTCTCTGGTCCGATAAAAAAATTTTATTGTTCACCGGTCCTTGGTCCAGTAATAAATTCTTACATAATATACATGCCAGTACCCCCCCAAAAATGAAAATAAACCCAAGAATTCGCCGTTTCACACTTCAACTTTTGTTGGTTCCTTAGCCATTCACCAGGGGATGTGACTTCTGCGATTCTGGGCCTGCCGGAAACGCCTGACTAGATTTCACGTGGGTTTTGAAAAGCACAGCGTAGCCATATATGTTGGTCAAAACTTCGGTCCACAAAAAAAAAATCTCAGACCATTAAGTTTTTCAAACTTTACTAGACTGCAGTCCTGTAAAATTCGAATTTCCTTCACAATGTCTGTGTAGCTCATTGATAAAAAGAATCAGAGCCACAGACAAACCCATAACCTGCTATCCACCTGAATATCACGATTTCATTCAGATGAAATGTTGTAAACGAATTATATATCCTAGTTACTGCAAACACTTATGAAAAAACTTTTTGGTTGACCTGGTGTAAAGTAGAAACCTCACATTAGAATAGTCAGTACAGATCATTATTGTAATACATGCATGTGAAGAATTATGAACTTACGAGCGAGGTTGTCAGCATACAGAGTTTCATATTCCCTCTCGATTTGTCCAAACAAGTCATAGAGTCGTGATCTGTAACACATAACATCACATCAATAAATGTCTCAGCCAATAATACATTAGTCTCATCTACAAATTCTAAAAATGTGCAGCTCAATTTTTTCCCTGACTGAAAAAGGATGAATTCCCCAATCAAAATAGCCTGACCATTGTGTTGTGGACCTATCCCTGCAAACATATGAACAAAAAGAAAAATCTATGATTGCTCAGGGCTTGATATGGCCCTGTTTGAGTCAATTTTTTGCAGGCAAACTCACCTGAGTCTGGGAGGCAGGAGACTTTCAGAATCCACATCCAACATCGCCCTACCAGAAGTAGCTTCAGATTCTGACATGAGGCGGCTGCGTCTCAGAACAGACAAGCCATGCTTGGTTTTACCTGTCTTCGTGGTACCATCTATAGGCATGGCGAGGATTGGATATACACCCCTTGATGGAGTAAACAACCGTCAATAACCCACAAAGGTAAACTGATGTATATTTTATATCACTCGTGCTGGTCGGAAGTCCATGGTATTTTGGATCAATAAGGAGTCTGGATTGCTGCATGAATGTTGTAGGAGCCAGTCAGCCTTCGATGTTGGGTTACCTAGTACAGTCGATGTTATATTCTAGCTGAGTAGGTGCATCCAATAAGCCTGGGTTGTTGTGCTCTAAGTAAGTCCTTATCTACCCTGAGACAAAATAAACAGACATACAGCAACAGATCAACATCACAGTACATTACAATAGTTAAATAGTCCAACAGCCACAGCCATCAAATGGTACCTGTTATAATGGAAGGCAACTGAAATATCACTCTGTCAATGAAAAGAATATCCTTGAAGGTAATCCATAATACATATAACAATGGTGAACTGTTGGTTGGTGATGAACACGGGTAAATGGACACATATATCTGAACCAAAAGCATGTGCCAATTTGAAGAACATACAATGTCTGAAACGTCGATGACTTACAAATTAAACTCCCTCCTCATACCACATAGCATACTAAGCGATATAAATGCAAGCCCTGGTCTAGCCCTACAGAATGTCTGAGAAGACGTCCTACGATGTTCGATCCCAACGCAATGAACAAATCCACAATTAAAATTAGATACCTTGAACGTGACATTCAAAACACATTACCCATTCGCATGGAAAATGAATGTGCAGAAGGATATATAAGTATATCACCATCCGACTGGTAGTCCTGCTCGGACGGTGATATCCATATATATGGTCAACAAGATGTCCTGCATGGCTATAGCCGGTTGCCATGGCGTAGTGGTATGCTGCATCGCCCTTCGACCCACAAGATGTGGGTTCAATACAAAGGTGTGAAAACCTCATCAGCTCCCCTCGACTCGGATGATCATATTAAATGGCGGAGTGCTGGCACTTTAGGGAAGCTGTCCAAGCATAACAATCATCCGCATCCATCACCGTTGGGATATCATCTCGTTATTGAGAGAGACCACACTTTTTTTTCTGCAGGGCTATATAAATGCCATTAAATTTTCCCATTGTTAAGTCAATATTGCAAGTAGCTCTTCTGAACTAAGTTTGTGAGCCAGTGCTCCCAATAATGTAATCGAACCGGCTGTTATGCTAATTAAGAAGACGCTCATACATCTATGTCAATGATGACTAGCCCAACAGACCAACAGTAGATCGGGTACTACCTTGCAAGAGGGAGCGCAAGCTCCACTTGGAGTCTTGGTTCAAAAGAGATAATTAATGATGACAATCGTGTAGACTACATCATTTTTGGACATTACGAGCAGCTGTCAACTACAACTTGGCCACTTTAATTTGTGCGGTAGAGAATAAACACAAAACTATTCCAAGTGCAACTTATTCACCACACAATAAGACAATCGGTTTGCCAAATTATCACCACATTTATCTTCTAAACGCAGACATGCATAATTCACTCACTAATGACAGCTCTCTTTCGATGTATTTACAATGAAGGGGTGTGTGTTCTCGCTAGCCAATCAGAGAGGAGTTTACATTTGATCGCACTCGCAGTCGCTAGGGGGCAAACGCTCACTTCTAAACTGGCGCTATAAGCAGATAAGTAGAGAAGTAGGCAAAGAAATTTCGGTCGGGCGGAATATGTTGGATGTCATGGCCTCGCGAAGGTCCATTATGTGGGCTAAAATCAGGGCAATATTCCAGTGGAGTTATGCAATAACCAACTAAATCGACTTATGTATCTATTTTATTTTACTGGAAAGTAATGATAATAATTCAAAGAATTCAGTCAATTAGCCTCACCAGTATGCTAGAAGGATTGCAGGCTTCTTAACAGAGTTCTTCTAAGTATTAAACCGGTAAGGAACGACCGCCGATTAAAGTGATCTACGTCGATCGAAGGAAAACCCTTAGATCGAAGTGACCCTTACAACGCATAACTCATTGCACAAGCAAATCGCCCCATCTGTTATAAAATACCCTTCTGTGCATGTGTTTACATTTTTTCGATTGGTTTACAGGTATAAACACAAGGGGCCATCTCCAAAATCGCAAAAGCATATGCGGTCGCTCAAGCTGCAGGCGGACAATGCATGCGATGGAGATTTGCCGAGTAGCCCTACAGCCGACCGGGTACTACCTTGAGCAATATCTGCTTGGTTCAAAAGAGCTACTGCCGAGTCATTAATATGCTTGTAGCACGGATTATATAGGAGGTCAAGTGAACGCTGCGGCATAAGAGTTGTGCGACCTTATCCTCCACATGTCTAACTCAAGTCAACTGTGCAAAGTGAGTATATTGATTCTTATTATACTTTGCAATAATCAAAGTACGTGTAAATAGTCCACGATAACTAGCAAATATAGGTACTTATAATATTTGTCTCCTTTATACAGACTATTAAGCATGAGTTGCATGGAGGAAGCAGGTCACTTTTCCCGGTTCCTTTATTGCTAGTCTGTAAGTAGCCTTACTCCCTTTTCAAAAGCTCTAATACATGTATGTGGCCAATACTATGTGCTATTAGGCTCGAACCTGAGACAATTTTTCCTGTGACACTGACATGCGGAGCTCGGAAACCTCAAGACTTGGATATCTTGAGTGACACTATAAGAGACTTGAAAGACTTGTCAGAAAATGGCCTACAGTTTCACGGTCGGACTCTTGGTATAACCTTGGCTTCAATTGTTTGTAATGCCCCAGCACGTACAATGGTGAAAGCGATAAAACTATAATCTGGATACTATAGATGTGACCGTTGTGAACAAAGAGTGGTGTGGCATGGCAGGATGACCTACCAAGATTGTGAACACCTTGTTCTTCGCACTGACCACTCATTTCGGAACCAAACGCAAGAAGAACACCACCATGCTGCAACCCCATTCTCAGAGCTTGACATTGATTAGGTTAATTCTTTTCCTATAGACTACATGCACCAAGTGTGTCTAGGTGTTATGCGACGTTTGCTATTGCTATGGATACGTTGTAAGAGGGAAACAAAACTCTCATCTGCGCAGGTCAGTGACATATAAGAGAGATTGGAACGTCTAAGAAAATCCATACCCGCCTTTTTTGCCAAAAAAAACAGAGACCTTAGAGAACTTGACAGATGGAAAGCATCTGAACTGAGGCAGTTTTTGTTGAATACTGGAACGTTAGTGCTCAAAGGAATCTTAAGAGATTTTTCAAGCATTTCATGACACTGTCTGTGAGCATGTGCATTCTGGTTTCACCAAAACTTGTTCAAATACACAGTGACTATGCACATGCACTCCTTGTATACTTTGTTGGCAGGGGCCGCCAATTGTATGGCCCCAAGTTTATTGTATACAACGTACATTCATTGTTGCATATTGCTGATGATGCTAAGAGATTTGGTAGACTGGATAAATGTGGGGGATTTCCATTTGAAAATTTCCCAATGCCAACTAAAGAGAATGATCAGATCTGGTAAAAATCCCCTTGTACAGGCCGTTAGAAGAATGAATGAACTGGAAAATTCTTCATGTACCACATTGCAAAGGAAACCTGCTGACAGCGTGATGTTAAAATTACCAAACAATGCCTATATTTTGGAAGACATGGGATTGTCAAATGAGGTTGATAAAAATGGGGAGGAAAAAGTGCTGTGCAGAGTGTACAATCGAGCAGTGCCTGCATTCAATGAACCTTGTGATTCCAAACTCATTGGTGTATTTAAAGTCCACTCTGACAGCAGAAGAATGAAGCTTGTCAGAGCAGGACACTTGACGCAAAGAGGAACCAGGATTGAACGAAGAGGAGGCAGTGAATTACTTTTCAAGACATTGTTACACCAGATCATTGTATGACAGACGACCAAAGACATTCAGATATGATATTTGTATGATTCACATCACAGAGGCTACGTGTTTTTTGCGTATCTCTATCGCTAACCCATTTTGTGATATGCCATATTTTCTTAATGTCTAGGATTATTTCACCATGGACATTACTGTTAATGATGGCTTAAATGACTTGCTACCTGTTTGATTTGTGCGACTTCGCTTGTGAGACTGAGATGATTTTACCATATTATTCACTTGGTAAGTTCATGACACATTTGACACTGTTTCTGCACAATTGTTCTGTAGTTTACAAGCACCGTTTAAGATGTTCAGTTGCACTTGCAAATATGATGTTTGACCAGGCGTGTGTCTTAATTTGTTTTTGCTCTTTGTATTTCATTTTGTATGTCCAACGCTTCGTATGCTGTAGTAGAATTTGTAGATGAAAAAGTTGTTGAAGTGGTTCACAGATCATGGTTGGAGACTACCAGCGATGTAAGTATCATAAACAACTGTTTGTGCAAGTGGTGTATAATAGATGATACTTTTTTCTATGTTTAAAAATGTCATTTTTTGTCTTTTAAATCTTCAGGGTATATTTTGTTACTGGCCTCCCAAGGCCGGTGCTTCATGGATGGCGAAGAAAGGAGATATACCTGACAAAGGGAAATGGAGATTATATGAGTACAGGATTTTTTCATTCAGTGGTAAAGTTAACTTACTGACAATTTCATTCATATTCAAATTCATCAATGTATCAATAACAATCAATATTCTATATTGATAGTGACAAGCACAATAGCAATTGTAAGGACATGAAACACGGTTGTCTTCATCTGTTGATATGTATGTAGATACTTACGAAAGAGCCCAGGCACGAGCCAAGAGAGCGGAAATAACATCCAATATTGACAGTAGTGAGGAAGACGAGAGGCCTGCCAAATTCTTAAATGACTCTGATTCAGGTATATCATTTCATAAATTCAGCTTATCATTGAGATCTTAAGAAAAATGAACAAGAAAAATCTATCCGGAAAACAAAATAAGTTGACCATGTTGTATAAATATTCAAAACATTTTCAGATGAGAGTGAAGGTATGCCTATAGGTTCTAAAACCCTCCTAGACACGCCTCGTCCTCCAATTTCCATAGGTAAATAAATTCATTGCTTTGCCAGTATTGGACGTACACCATAGCGGTATCTGATTAAATCATTCAATGCCATTCATACTTTTTGGAATGATGGACTTTCATGTATATGACTTAAGGTCGACCTGCATCCCAGGCTTCTAATGGGACAGGATGGGAAATGTCTCTTCAGAAACATCCCAGAAAACTAGGTGGATTTGATGGCAGCTCTAGTAAGTCCAGCATATTTAAGTCATATGCACTGATGCAAATGGAAAAATTTAAAGATTGTGGTTGGTTTTGTCTGTATCATAATACCCGGTTTCAGTTAAATGTCGGCAGCTACAAGTCAATTATCGTAGCCTTCCTGTTCTCTTATCCTTTTTCACGCTTAATTTTAAACATTTCTATTCAGATGATGCTATGCATTCAAGTCAGTCTGCTTTACTACTGCCTCAACCTCCAACTCCCAGCTAACACATCTACGTTGTCACAACGTAGCTGCGACGTGGCCATGTCGTTGTGGCCACGTTACATTTCTACGTTGTCATAACGTTATTATGTATGGGACCCAGATACGTTGTGGCAACGTTGCATTTCTACGTTGCAGTTCCACTTTACAGCTACGTTTGTACCACCAAAAATTTACCCCATTAATATCTTTTATTATTGATAATATTGCAATAAAACAACACATGGAGTTCATTATGAAGTTATTTAACATACAACAACTAATACCTACTTACACACACACATATATATATATATATATATATATATATATATCCCAGTGGGCACAACACGTGGAATCCACGTGGAAATCATGTGGATTTTTGGTGAGTTGGTGGATCCACGTGTTTTCACGTGATATCCACGTGGATTCCACGAGTATTAATCACGTGGAATTGACGTGTTAATAACACGTGGAAAAGACGTGTATTTTAGGACCCATTTGTAAATTATTATTTAAATATTCTTTTTTTTCAATTTATACCAGAAATATGGCCATGTGTTAACCTGACAGCCCCAGCTAGGCTTGTGCTAGATATGCCAAGATATAGTGGGTTTCACAACTTTTGGTGCTATCGATCTATGAGCTCTGGGGATGATGACGGTTTTTGGCTTTCATCTGCTTAGTTACTATCGTAACAGGGGTCTCCTGGAATAATGAGTCGAAATTCAGGTGAGATACTCTCCAAACGTAGGCGAGGTTCGAACCCGTGACCTGCTGGTCCGTGGTGGAGACCCCACCGGGGGTTAACCGATAACCGCTGATTGGCGCGATTTGCTGCAGTTTTGGAAAGTTGAGAGTTCATTTGCTATATTTTTGACAGTTTCTAAGTTTACAAGTGAGTCATATTCAAATGTTATTCTTTCAATGAAAATAAGTTTACTCAAGTAGCTGTACAAAAACTGCTTGCCGTATATAATGTCTTCATGGTTTATGATTTTATGCTCATTGGTGCATGAAACCTGTATACCGACTAGGCGAGTTCCGCCATCTTGGATCGCTAAACCGGAAATCGGTGGTCGAGGAACGCGATTTTGACAGCTGTGAAATAGGTGGATTAAAGGACGCATTTCGTAGATGTCGATACCTTTGATCATGCAGAAAGTCAATGCATTGAGGCTGGCCTCTCGCTCACGGTTTATTATGATCTGCTCAAATGCCAACACCGCTCGTAACCATGCACGCCACTGGGTATATAAAGGGGTTAATCTCAATAATTATGGTATATATCACAATGGTGAATCACTGCTGCGTTGTCGATTGCATCACAAGCTCAAGAACTACACACCAGGATGGCTCCAAACCTAAATTCTTCAAATTCCCGGGGCAGATTCGCTACCCAGGTACAAGGCATGGGTCAAGGCAGTTAGCAGGAAGAACTTAGCTATCAAACCACACACTGTTGTTTGTTCCAAGCATTTTGTAGAAGGTATGCCAACACTTCAACATCCAACACCATGCCTTAACATGGGTTACCCATGGAAGATACTTAAGACAAGGTGACTGTTTGATTTATTGTAATACATCAGTAAAGCTATGTCATACAGCTAAAATCTACTTCTGTTTGAGAATCTTAATTTGAATGTTATACTTCCAGGTTCAGATTGTCCTCTCGCCGTGAATATGAATCTAGGCTCAAGTTGTCAAAGCAGTTACCCCCTGGTAAGAGTCCCATACAAAATGATGAAATATTGTTTAAATGCAATAGTTGTTATTTCACCTGTAGTACCTTAGTTTTATTGCATCATTTCTCGGGTTTTTACACTCAGTAAGATGTGGGGTGGTCGGGCTTCAGACAAGCACTTGTAAAAAACTCAGGTAAGGGAGTATCATTGGTCTTGTGTAACTTAACTTGTTGCTTGCCTGTATAATATGTACATATACCCGTTTATATCATTTGCTTTTCAAAATGTTTACAGGAGCAGAGTTCTTTGATCAGTTGGACCCACACGACCAGATTATGGCAGACCGGGGTTTTGACATTGCAGATCTTCTGGCCCCCAGATGTGTCACGCTCAATATACCCCCATTCACCAAAGGAAAGACACAGCTTAGCCAATGTGAAGTCGAACGCCACAGAAAAGTGTCCAGCCTCAGGATTCACGTTGAGAGCAATAGAGCGAATAAAGGACTTATGAGTGTAGCAGGCTGTTTTCTCCCCGAGTCAGATTAGCCAGCTTGACAATATTATGACAATTGTTTGTGCCAAAACAAATATCCCTCCTTTAGTACAAGATAGTGACCTTGAAACTTGACTTGATAACAGTACGCAATATATGGAAACAATGTAATTTATTACATCATTTGCCCCCTGTAAATATTTCACTATGATTACACATTTTATGAAAATAAACAATATTTTGTAATGTAAGCGAGACAGTTGTTCTATGCATACCGTCATAGTATGGAAGAAAAAAACATTACCTTGACTACAAACAAATAATTAGTAACACACAATAAGTTTAGCCATGTGCCAAATGTATGAATTAAATGTACAAGCTGATAGATTATCAGTATTAAAAAAGGATTTTCCATGCAATGCACATCTCCCCTAAAGTTTTGTGGACTGGTACAACCGGTCTGACTGGGCAGGGTTGATGCTGGACTTGATGGCAATGAGGTCCACATCAGCATTGTCAGCAATGACCAAAGCAATTGTTTGGGCAGGGGCTACATACTCAGATGTCTCTGATATGACTACATGACTTGAAACATCAGCTGAAGAACAGACAAATATCAGTTAATTAGATTATTCAAGAAAGGAGATGCATAAATATAATAGTTCCATGAGATCTGATTTGCTGTAACCATAAGTGTACCAACTCACCAATGGAATTCTGTTGGTGTCCAACTGGGTCGATGGCAGTTAGAATGACTGCATTCGGTGCAGCCTCAGCTACAATATCCCAGAGGGATTCTTCATCTCTTTAGGTTGCTTGTTACGCTTCCCATACTGGGGCATTGAGAAGCCGATATTCTGCAGCTTCATGGGGACAAGATCTGTCCTAAAGGGACAAACAACAAATGAATAACTATGAATCATAAAAGTTATTTATATAAATATTAATGACAGTCATTGGCATGATGTCCACGTCATACAAATGTGGTAACTATGACTGCTTGCTTCCCCAAGCCCAGCCATGCAGTAGCACCTTGCTCCCTTGACCCATCCTTCTTGGTGAATGAGGGCCCACACATCATACGGGGCGATTGTGGTGTGCTGAGATGGACGGACAGCTGTTGCCACAAACTCAAACTTGCTTGCCGTCATGTGAAGACCAAGCTGGTCTACCCAGCCACAGTAAACATAGTTGTATGCATCCAAGGCCTTGAATGCACCCAAAGAATTCTTGTTGTAAATGACTGAAGCAATAATTCATTAGCAGTGTAAGTGAATTAAAGGGCCATTTCATACTACAGGTTAATAGTAAGTAGTGTTGAAATATGAACAAACATTTCTAAGCAAGTATGACTGATAAGAAATCAAAAGCAACTAAACAAAAAAAATACCTGGTGTGTCAATCAATTAGTTGTAGAGGTTACCATACTGAAATTGTGGGACGACCAGTTTGTTAGACTTTGTGGATGGGGAAGTGAGGCTTCACCATCAAGCTGAAGAAGACAGTCCAGAGGCTGTTTGGCAAGTTGCTGGGTTTCAATTTCTGGAACAAATGTGTCTTCAGGATAATACAATTTTTAAAAATAAATACATTGACCACAACAAAAATCAAGGGCCAGAGCAATACCAAATGTGACACAATATCCCAATTATTTGATTAATTTGGATAAATCACCACCCAAGATTACAAAATGTTGATTAGCAATTGATTTCTTTACCGAGTTAATCATACGCATATTGCAGTATAACAAAATAAAATCAATACAAATAACATTGGGTCTAAAAAAAACACACAAAATAGAAGATACATATCTGTATAATAACTCCATACCTGTGGGGTTTTTGGGAAGGTTGTGTTTCCATTTCCAAGCCCCAAAAGGCCAAAGTCGCAAGCTCCTGCTTTGATTCTTCAACTTTCAGTCGTATTTCTCCCAAATAATGCACAGTATATGAACTAAATGAGGCTCTAGTACTTTCTGTCATCTCTGAACTACATCGCACGGCACTTTCGGGTGATATATCGCAATTGGCGAGCTGAATCTCACGAAGCGCAAAAACGTTCCGCCGGGGAGAAGCCATTACACACCAATGTTTTGATTTAACAGACCTAACTACTACCTGTTAGGTCTGGCGTTTGGCCTATTCAAAATGTGGTTGACAACCAAAGATTGATCTCACTGACTTTCATAGTTAAACAAATACAAAGATGAACCATATCTGGTTATTCTTAAACATCTTACGGTGCTCACTGAAAAATCCAGATCGTCATCAATCTACATTTTATGCACGAATTAATCAAAAACATATCGTAAACATTAAAGCTGCTCCTTTTATCGCCATTTTTGTCTCGGATAACAAAGTACGTTATGACGAAATTGCTTCGTTTTCACATAGACTTGAGCGGACGCATTTGTGAACGATATTCCGCTTCGAATTTGTTTTCCACTGATATTTACAAGTGCTATGTATTACAGCTTTCCTACAACTTCAGCGAACAAGGTAATCAACAATTGAATCGAACACAATGACATCCGTATGGCTATTTCAAATAGATAAAAAGTAGGTCGAAGAAATATTTTCATGATTGACCAGTCCACCACATTTGGCTTGGCATGAGGTAGGTGTAATGGCTTCTCCCCGGCGGAACGTTTTTGCGCTTCGTGAGATTCAGCTCGCCAATTGCGATATATCAACCGAAAATGCAGTGCGATGTAGTTCAGAGATGACAGAAAGTACTAGAGCCTCATTTAGTTCATATACTGTGCATTATTTGGGAGAAATACGACTGAAAGTTGAAGAATCAAAGCAGGAGCTTGCGTCTTTGGCCTTTTGGGCTTGGAAACTCAACCTTCCCCAAAACCCCACAGGTATGGAGTTAATATACAGATATGTATCTTCTATTTTGTGTTTTTCTTAGACCCAATGTTATTTGTATTGATTTTATTTTGTTATACTGCAATATGCGTATGATTAATTCGGTTATGAAATCAATTGCTAATCAACGTTTTGTAATCTTGGGTGGTGATTTATCCAAATTAAACAAATAATTGGGATATTGTGTCACATTTGGTATCGCTCTTGCCCTTGATTTTTGTTGTGGTCAATGTATTTATTTTTAAAAATTGTATTATCCTGAAGACACATTTGTTTCAGAAATTGAAACCAAGCAACTTGCCAAACAGCGTCTGGACTGTCTTCTTCAGCTTGATGGTGAAGCCTCACTTCCCCATCCACAAAGTCTAACAAACTGGTCGTCCCACAATTTCAGTATGGGAACTTCTTTGGGTGCATTCAAGGCCTTGGAAGCATACAACTATGCTTACAACAGCTGTCCGTCCATCTCAGCACACCACAATCGCCCCGTAGGATGTGTGGGCCCTCGTTCACCAAGAAGGATGGAGCAAGGTGCTGCTGCATGGCTGGGCTTGGGGAAGCAAGCAGTCATAGTTACCACATTTGTGTGACGTGGACATCATGCCAATGACTGTCATTAATATATATATAAATTACTTTTATGATTCATAGTTATTCATTTGTTGTTTGTCCCTTTAGGACAGATCTTGTCCCCATGAAGCTGCAGAATATCGGCTTCTCAATGCCCCAGTATGGGAAGCGGCATGTGCATAACAAGCAACCTAAAGAGATGAAGAATCCCTCTGGAATATTGTAGCTGAGGCTGCACCGAATGCAGTCATTCTAACTGCCATCGACCCAGTTGGACACCAACAGAATTCCATTGGTGAGTTGGTACACTTATGGTTACAGCAAATCAGATCTCATGGAACTATTATATTTATGCATCTCCTTACTTGAATAATCTAATTAACTGATATTTGTCTGTTCTTCAGCTGATATTTCAAGTCATGTAGTCATATCAGAGACATCTTAGTATGTAGCCCCTGCCCAAACAATTGCTTCGGTCATTGCTGACAATGCTGATGTGGACCTCATTGCCATCAAGTCCAGCATCAACCCTGCCCAGTCAGACCGGTTGTACCAGTCCACAAAACTTTAGGAGAGATGTGCATTGCATGGAAAATCCTTTTTTAATACTGATAATCTATCAGCTTGTTGTACATTTAATTCATACATTTGGCACATGGCTATACTTATTGTGTGTTACTAATTATTTGTTTGTAGTCAAGGTAATGTTTTTTTTTTCTTCATACTATGACAGTATGCATAGAACAACTGTCTCGCTTTCATTACAAAATATTGTTTATTTTCATAAATCACCAATTTAAAATGTGTAATCGTAGTGAAATATTTACAGGGGGCAAATGATGTAATAAATTACATTGTTTCCATATATTGCGTACTGTTCTCTAACTCTAGTTTCAAGGTCACTATCTTATACTAAAGGAGGGAGGAGATTTGTTATGGCACAAACAATTGTCATAATATTGTCAAGCTGGCTAATCCGACTCGGGGAGAAAACAGTCTGCTACACACTCTAAAGTCCTTTATTCGGTCTATTGCTCTCAACGTGAATCCTGAGGCTGGACACTTTTCTGTGGCGTTCGACTTCACATTGGCTAAGCTGTGTCTTTCCTTTGGTGAATGGGGGTATATTGAGCGTGACACATCTGGGGGCCAGAAAATCTGCAACGTCAAAACCCCGGTCTGCCATAATCTGGTCGTGTGGGTCCAACTGACCCAAGAACTCTGCTCCTGTAAACATTTTGAAAAGCAAATGATATAAACAGGTATATGTACATAGTATACAGGCAAGCAACAAGTTAAGTTACACAAGACCAATGATACTCCCTTACCTGAGTTTTTTTACAAGTGCTTGTCTGAAGCCAGACCACCCCACATCTTACTGAGTGTGAAAACCCGAGAAATGATGCAATAAAACTAAGGTACTACAGGTGAAATAACAACTATTGCATTTAAACAATATTTCGTCATTTTGTATGGGGCTCTTACCAGGGGGTAACTGCTTTGACAACTTGAGCCTAGATTCATATTCACGGCGAGAGGACAATCTGAACCTGGAAGTATAACATTCAAATTAAGATTCTCAAACAGAAGTAGATTTTAGCTGTATGACATAGCTTTACTGATGTATTACAATAAATCAAACAGTCACCTTGTCTTAAGTATCTTCGATGGGTAACCCATGTTAAGGCATGGTGTTGGATGTTGAGGTGTTGGCATACCTTCTACAAAATGCTTGGAACAAACAACAGTGTGTGGTTTGATAGCTAAGTTCTTCATGCTAACTGCCTTGACCCATGCCTTGTACCTGGGTAGCAAATCTGCCCCGGGAATTTGAAGAATTTAGGTTTGGAGCCATCCTGGTGTGTAGTTCTTGAGCTTGTGATGCAATCGACAACGCAGCAGTGATTCACCATTGTGATATATACCATAATTATTGAGATTAACCCCTTTATATACCCAGTGGCGTGCATGGTTACGAGCGGTGTAGGCATTTGAGCAGATCATAATAAACCGTGAGCGAGAGGCCAGCCTCATTGCATAGACTTTCTGCATGATCAAAGGTACCGACAGCTACGAAATGCGTCATTTAATCCTTCCAAACAGCGACACACCCGAAATCAAAGACATCACATCTACCACACGACGACCTGTCTTCCACCTATTTCACAGCTGTCAAAATCGCGTTCCTCGACCACCGATTTCCGGTTTAGCGATCCAAGATGGCGGAACTCGCCTAGTCGGCATACCAGACGTCTTGTAGGGCTACTGTCAGTCCATCTCACAGTAATCGTTCATCAGTCAGTCCATCTCACAGTCATCGTTCATCTGTCAATCCGTTCCACACGGTCGTCATCGCTCATTTGTCACTCAGTCCCACAGTCATGGCTCATCTGTCACTCATTCTAGCAGTCGTCGGTTGAGCAATGATGGTTTTCCTTTAACATAAGTGCACATTTTCTTTAAATATTTTCTCTGTTTTAATGCTGCTATTGAGAAAGGTATTATTTATGAGTTTGTGGTCAGCAGCATAGTAATTGAACACTGCATAATTTGTTTGTGCACAGGTTTTCAGGAGCGCTGCATCTCCTGCCTCTGCAAATCAGGGATATACTCAACAGGCAGGAGAGGAGAGAGCTGGCCGATAGTGGCAAAATGCTTCCTGAAGCTGTGCAGATGAACAGCACTGAGGAACTTCAACATTTAAATGAGCAACCAGAGAAAGAATTTGTGGGTATGTAAAATTGCAGTTTTTTCAAGGAGTGGGCATAAGATCTAATAAACAGCAATGAAATATTTTCCAAATGTCACATTTTTGTGTCAGTTTCAGAAGTGTATGAAAATCATTGTGCATTGTCCGGGATACGGTGAACGATTTGACAAGCAGGTGAGATTCTCTATGTATATGATGTAAATCCATGATCCAAACAACTTGCACTTATGCATTTTGTCTGAATTGGCAATGTTTAAGAAATTTTCATGCACCAATTGTATTCATTCAGACATATTGCTTGCAGATTAATCACTAATTCCCTGCAGTGCAAGCTTAACATGAACGGGTCAGGTGACAAAGCCAGCTTTGAGAAAATGGCACTCTGCAAATTAATTGTCGGTAGGTTCACCATTGGCTAATTACTCGGAAGTCCAGGATAGTTTTTGATTTTAATGATACACAATCAGTTGTACGATGTATGAAATTAGATAGCTTATATTGTCCTCTTTGTACTGTGCAGAAAGTGTAGTGAAGAGTCATGGGTTCACCGAGGCTGCTGTTAATGTCTTTCTAGCCAACCGACTAAGGAATGCACCCAAGAGAAGTTTAAATATTGGTAATGATTGTTGATTTACTCACACATTTATATTTTTCATAGATTTGACTAGATCGTTTACTTCAAGAGCCACTTACATGCAAAATTCAAATTTGTGTTGTCATCTAATTATGAAGATGATTTTGTGACATTTTGACAACAGTATGACTGAGATGTCATAACTGGTTGCCGAGATATTACCGATCAAACTCGCAGACTTTCCTGTATGAAGTCATCAAACTCATTCACTCACTTTCGTTTAGTAGTTTACTGATGAAAGCCATTTACCCAGACGAATTTGACTGATTTGTGTCAATTAGGTGACGTCACCCAGAAAGTCACTTGAAAATTATCATCATAATGCGATAACAAAAATTCGGTTTTGCATTTCAGTGGCCTTTTAAGTACATTTTATAATTTGCATTTTATTAGGGTGAAAGTAAATCATGTTATATCTGTGTATATTCATGATGCTCATGCATGTAGTGACCGGTTTAATGTGTTTCATGTTTCATAATTTGTTGCCTTTGTATGTTGACATTTGCTCGTAATGTTTAAAACATGTTTAATATTTTTATTTGTAATCATGTAGCACTTATAGTTGGATATTTCTGAGAAATAAATGTACTTGGTTCAATGATCTTGTGAAATATATTAAAAAACAAAATTTACTAAAGAGGAAGTAAAAACCACCTGAATACAGATATTTTGTATCGTTGAATTTAGGTGGAAGAGCACACATGTTTTCCATGTGTCCATATCCACGTGAATTCAACTTGCCTTTTACGCGTATTATCTACGTGAATTACACCAGTTTATCCACGTATTTTCCACGTGGAATCCACGTGTTGTGCCCACTGGGATATATATATATATATATATATATATATAAAATGGTGTCTGTTAATTAAACATGCTGAGTATTACGAATAATCATATATTTACTGATAAAAAGCATGTAATGTGTTTTGTTTTCAATGGCAGATTAAATATTCAACCGCTATACGGTGCTCACTTATATGACAAGAGTCACTTCGATCTGAGGGTTTTCCTTCGATCGACGTGCATCACTTCAATCAGCGGTCGTCCCCTACCTGTTAAAGCCCCCACTATTTGCTCATAATGTTTGACATGTCAAAAATTTATTCGTCAAGTGGCATGCACCTGCGGCAGTGAGTGATCACCATATATTCGATTTCTACAGCAGTCCCGTCTTCAGTGCGTCTCAAATCAATAGGTTATAAAACACTGTATTCAGTCTTGTGAACATATTTAGTCTTCTTGTGAATATATCCACTTGTCTCAAGAAGGTGTTAATTAAATCAGGCACATCGAATTGTGTTTACTTCAAAGCGGATGCAAACACTCATATGTGTAGGTGAAAGCTTTAATGACAAGTTAAACGTGGATATAGACCAGAAACAAGAGGCTAGAGTGTCAATGAATTCGCCGAGGGTCGACACCCGTGGCACTAAATGGCACGAAGATACCGCTGGGCCAATATTGATGGGACATAAAAAAACTGAAAATCGACGCCAGTTTGAACATAAGAACATCCGATAACAGACAAGCAATATTCCCACCATCTCCTCCGTCGCCACATGGACGAGTCAGTTCTTCTGCAGAACTGAAGTCGAACCAAGCACCAATCATCGAAACCAAACACAGGCACCCACCGCTTTTACAGGATACACTTTGTCGAGTTTCGTCAATCGAAGTCACACCATCAGCAACCCTTACATACCTCCAGCCGGAGTCTTCCGAACAATTAAAGCCTTTCGAAAAGATTACCATCACAAATGACCCGAACCCTGCACTATCGCATATAACAGAAGTTACCCAAGGTACTCAAATCAGTGAACCGGATTCTGCATTGACCATGGAGGTCGACGATGAAGCATGCTCTTGCAGGGCCCCGATGAAAAGGGAGCTATTGTATGCTACGTCATTATTGTTCGCTGGATCGTTTGTGTTGTATATTGTAGGGTTTTCAGTGCCTTTCTGGGAAACAGGTCTGGACGGGAATCATGGTCTGTGGAAATCCTGCTCACAAGGCGTGTGTTACGACCTTGCAGGATTTAGGTCACCCGGTATGGCATTGATTTGCTTGTTTATTTGTTTATATAAATATATATATATATATATATATATATATATATATATATATATATATATATATTATATATATATATATATATATATGTATATATATGTGTGTGTGTGTATATATATATTTATATGCATTGTATGTATGTATGTATGCATGCATGTCATGTATGTATGTATTTATGTATGTGTATGTATGTATGTATGTATGTATGTATGTATGTATGTGTATGTATGTATGTATGTATGTATGTATGTATGTATGTATGTATGTATGTATGTATGTATGTATGTATGTATGTATGTATGTATGTGTATGTATATATGCATTTATGGATGCATGCATGTATGTACGTATGAATGTGTGTGAATATATGTATGCATGTATGTATGTATATATGTATGTATGTATGTGTATGTATGTATGTATGTATGTATGTATGTATGTATGTATGTATGTATGTATGTATGTATGTATGTATGTATGTATGTGTGTATATATGAATTTATGGATGCATGCATGTATGTACGTATGAATGTGTGTGAATATACGTATGTATGTATATGTATGTATGTATGTATGTATGTATGTATGTATGTATGTATGTATGTATGTATGTATGTATGTATGTATGTATGTATGTATGTATGTATGTATGTATGTATGTATGTATGTATGTATGTATGTATGTATGTATGTCTGTGTGTGTGTGTGTGTGTGTGTGTGTATGTATGTATGTATGTATGTATGTATGTATGTATGTATGTATGTATGTATGTATGTATGTATGTATGTATGTATGTATGTATGTATGTATGTATGTGTACTTAGGTAAGTGTTGATGTTTGTCTGTTTGGATGGATGGGTGGCAGTGTTTGTATGTGTGTCACTGCGTGTATATATCAATCATGCCAGTCATCATCATGAAGAAGGATCGTAATTTAAATTCTGTCAATATTCCTTTGAATAAACAACCACTGTTTACAGAGTGGCTGCGTGGATGTCAGGCCATGGTGACGTTGGGCCTGGTCTGTGGTATGGTGGCGGTCACTCTACTCGTTATCTGGCTGGTATTCATCGTTACGCGAGACCCCACACACGAACACCCCTCGGCAATAAAAGCGATCTCGCTCTTGACAGCTGTACTAACATTATTTGCAGGTAAATATAAAGTCATTTGCAAGAAACACTGGGTTATAAGTTATTCCTTGAATGAGTAAAAGTTTAATTATGATAATGCCTTGGTTGCAATGACATTGTTAACTGCAATTATGCTTTATTTTATGTGTGGTGAATGAGTCTTCGTTGTCGGTTGTGGTGTTTGCAGGTCTATTAGGCATTTTAGGGGTGATAATATGGGGTATTTTCTCAAGCGAGTGGGTGAGCAACAGTGACAATATCCCAAATGGTTGGGGCTACTGGATTACCGTCGTCGCTAGTGTGGCATTCCTACCAGTTGGTGTGGCACTTACTTACGCAACATTCCGTTAGTACCCTAGAAGAATATGGTGTGGCTGGGCGATAGCCGCGACCTCTGACGACGAAATCTTGTACCAGTTGAGCGTTATGACAGCAGGGTCGAACATTCGTTTGCGATAAACTAGAGATCTGCAAAGCAATCACGTGATGACTGATATCGATATATTTGTATACTCATACATATTTAAATACAATATATGCATTATTGGAGTTTTTTACTTTCAATAGAATAGAGTGCATGGTGGTACAATTAATTGATGTGTGAATGTTTTTCATAGCTGGGGATCGGAGGTTGGACAATATTTCTGGCTTTCCTAATTACATCCATTATCCGGCTTGCTAAGAGTTTTGGATGGAGATCAAACGGTCTGATGTTAATTTTTCTCGGAATTGACCCGTTCGGAATGTCTGCTTCAAGAACTTGCGACTTAGTTGGGCAAAAATTAATTCGACAGGCCTGTAATGGGTTGCCCCAAAAGGTAATATTTCCTTGTACCGAGTAGCCGAGCCGTTTCCAGTGGCATGTTAGTTGACTGTGGCGCATTTGGACCCAACAGACTGCGTGTTCCATCCAACATGTCCAAGGTGTGAAAACTTGACTGGTTATTTTAACAGTGACTTGGATGATCAATTCAAATGTCGGCCTCACCCATGAAAAGGGATGCACCCGACCCGGTAACTCAATGGTATTTGCTAGGCCTTCGTCCTAGCGGCGTGGAGTTTGCAGTCCTGCTTAAGTAACAGTTCTGTGCCCAGATGGCTATGGCACCAAGGGGCCGTCGGATTTTTTCTCTCTGTTGACCCCCATATTACTATTACCAAAAGCAGGGAGGCCAAACTTTTCTGCACAACATGTACCGTTGTGGTATTAGTATTCACTAACTGATCGACCTCATCCTAGCCCGCTACCTGAGGAAATTCATCAAAACGCGTTGTAGCGTGAGGCAGTTGAGAGGGTGGTTTCTTTAGGTAAGAATAATAAGCGTTTGAGGTCCTTGTCATTTCTCCTAGATCTCATTTTGACTGACAATCTGAGGGAATATATCAAAACATCGCTGAGAAGGGTGGTTGTGAGCCAAGACACTTAAGCCCTTCTTCAATCTCCCGTGTTGACCGAGAGTTGTCAATATATATATATATATATATATATATATATATATATATATATATATATATATATATATATATATATATATATATATATATATATATATATATATATATATATATATATATATATATATATATATATATATATATATATATATATATATAACTACACAGGCCAGAGAACCATGTTATCTCCCTCTTAAAGGGAAAAGGGCCATCCTACCCCTTAATAGGTACAGTCTAAGGACTCGCCTGTCTTGGCCATGGATTCAGGGCAGTGATGGTTTGATGTCGGAATGGTGTTAGCATAGTGATGTAAAACATTGAGCACCCCTTCAGTAGATACAATGTATTCGCACTGAGACAGGCAGCCTAAGGGTCAGAGAAAAAGGGTATAAAGAGGGACGCAGGACCCGAAATCGTCTGATGAATTAACAGGTGATCTGCCTTTCTTAGTCTCGTCTCTGCCTCCGAGAGAGCGCTCCAGCCCTACTCAAAGCGTCCCACACGGGAGTGAAGACCAAGAGGCCGCGATACCTCCATGCCCAGCCAGTCTCCTTCACGGGAGTGAAGAATACGGGAAATACCACAAAGAAGAGAAGGGGGCCATTTCATGGCTC